>SNQJ01S0013328.1:15730-32962 GCA_010110895.2 Picea sitchensis | reverse complement strand
AAAGTCACTTTAAAAATAGAAGGTACACTTTATTAAAAAGTCACTTTACTAAAAGAACCACTTAAAACAACTTTATAAAAACTATTGCAAAGTTAAGTGCCTGGTAGTTAAAACATTAAGGTAACATCTGCATACAAGACAAAACATGCAGAGTACATCCGGAGCTAAAAATCTAACACCCTACACCATTGGTTGGCTTCGCCAAGGAACAGATCTTTGTGTCAGCCAAAAGTGTCATCTTCCCTATGACTTCAAGCCTTTCAAAGACTAGGTATTGTGTGATATTGCTCCCCTTGAATTTTGTGATGTTATTTTAGGACAACCATATTTGTGGAAGAGACATGTTGTGTATGAGTCTAGACCCCACAGTGTTATCATTACTTTGGGTAGACAATTGTACAGGATACCAGAGGTAGCGTTGCCTACCACTATTTCTTTAATCTCTGCTAAGAAATGTAGTAAGATCATTTCATAGACCGGGAAGTTCGTCTTATTTGTGACCCGTGCTCATAGTAATCAAAAGGTTGTCGCCACATCCGTGGCCTCTACACAGAGCCTCTCTTTGCAGCAGAAGCAAGTGGAAGGGATCGTGAAAGAGTACAGAGACATATTATCCTCACCCATCGAGGTACCGACGCATTGCTAAGTCAAGCATCTAAATTATCTAACCCTCAGTGCACCTCTTCCTAATGGACCAGTCTATCATTGATCATTGATGGAAAATCAAGAAATCAAGCGTCGGATCCAAGAGCTGCTTCAAAAGGGGCACATCGGACCTAACTCCTCCCCTTGTGAAAGCCCAATTGTACTGGTGCAGAAGAAAGATGGGACCCAGCGGCTCTGCATTGATTACAAAGCATTAAACAAAATAACAGTCAGGAAGCGGTACCCAATTCTCGGAATTGATGACCATCTTGACCAAATCAATAGGGAAAAATTCTTCAGGAAGATTGACCTAAAAAATGGCTACCATCAGGTTCCCATCAAACCAACTGATGTATGGAAGACAACTTTTAAATCTAAATAAGGTCTCTTCGAATGGTTGGTCATGTCCTTTGGCTTAACAAATGCACCAACCACTTTCATGAGGTTGATGGATGATGTGTTGAGGCCCTTCACCAACTCTTTTGTGGTGGTATATTTGGATGACATCCTCATCTTCAGCAGAACTTGGGAGAGCACATGCCAACTTGGAAAAATTCTCTTTTGGCATGAATAGTGTCCAATACTTGGGCTACATTATTGATGAGCATAGGGTACATGTTGATCCAACTAAGATCCAAGTCATCCGTGAATGGCCAGCCCTGACCACACTGACTGAACTTTGGAGCTTCTTGGGACTGGCCAAATTCTACTGACGATTCATGTTGGGATTCTCCCGTATTGCATGGGCCCTCATCCAAGTGACCAAGGGCATTGGGATGTAAAAGTTCACGTGGGTAAAGGAAGAACAATGAGCATTTGATGATCTGAAGCATCTCGTGTGCTTAGCTCCAGTACTCTCCTTAACTGATCTGCAACAATCATTCGAGATTGAGACTGATGCATCTGACTATGATGTAGGCGCATTTCTCACTCAACATGGTCATCCAGTAGCATACCATAGTGAGACACTCTCAGATATTGTTCGAAAATACCCCACCTATGACAAGGAAATGTATTCCATTTTACAAGCATGTTTTCAATGGAAACATTACATTCTAGGAAAGGAAAAAATCATCGACACTAATCACAAGCCTTTGTAGTTCATACAGACATAGGAGAAGTTGTAGAATGACTGTCATTAGAAGTGGTCCACCTACCTGCAGCAGTTCCATCTAAACATCAAGTATAAGACAGGGAGCACAAATCATGTCGTTGACTTCCTCAGTCATCCTCTCGTGGCTGCACTCACCACCGTGCTCCATTCTTGTGGACATGAGGCATATGATTGGCCCCAATTTTATCAGCAAGATCCAAACTTTGCCACCACCTATCAGCTCTTGGGTACAAGCGTGAATGCCATCGATTTTCACATTCAGGATAGACTATTATGCCATTTGGGTTATCTCTGTGTTCCTACAAGTGAGCTTGCAAATCTAATTTGGGAGGCTCACTACAGTCATATGGCAGGACATTTTGGCGTGGAGAAAACTATGGTCATTCTACAGAAACATTTTTATAGGACAAAACTTCAACAGGACGTCAGCAAGTATGATAGCCCTAGACATCGATCCCCTTACTCCATCGTTACCTCGTTACTCCATCGATCCCTTACCTGGAACTAACGGGTGGAGTTGCACGCCCCTAGACTATGATTAGCTTTGGTTTCCCTTACCGGACCGGTAAACCTATCAGACAACACCTTAGACAGAGGGACCAATTTACTCATCACTTATTCTTTACACCTGATAGACCCCGCTCACTCTATTACCAGATAGACCAAGCTTAACAAATCAACAGCAAGCATCGAAACCAGGAAGACAGGGGCACCAGACAGACCAAGCTTTCCAATCTTTTGAGCCTCTCAGCTACAGGACCCTCTCTAGACACTCCATCTGACACCTATAGAGTAGGACTTCATGCTTCCTTTACACGTGTGACTTCAATATGACTATAAGTATTCATTGCTTCACTGATGTGGCCCAAATAAAGGTCCAAGTTGGATCTTCTTACTTTAAACCCTTTCCTTTACTTACGTAATTATCCATTCGGCTCAAGTAGGTGCTTTTATTCCCTCCATAGCTGCAAGCACCTATTAATGTCTTGGAAATAAAACATTGTCGTAAAGCGATGCCACCCCAATAACTGAATCGATCAAATACAACTGCTTATAGGTCAACTAGATATGGAACAGCCACTGCTACTTTATTAATATTTGAATCTCTTCCAGCTTGGAGTCAATGGGAAGCATTTCAATTTGGGTAAGGTAGTCGTTATTTGACTTTAACCTGTTGTGTTCTCACAGGGTGAGTATATCATATCTTTCATTGCTTGTTCCATTGCCAATCCATCCATCAAGAAGCAAGGCTTATACACCCCTCTTCCTACTCCTGAGAGGCCTTGGGAATCCATCTCGATGGATTAAATGTCTGGCCTTGCATCAACCAAGAAAGGAAATGATTGTGTATTTGTGGTAGTTGATCAATTTTCAAAGATGGCCATCCTCACGGCCTGCAATAAGAGCATCACAACGCAAGGAAATTCCAAGGTCTTCGTCGAATGTCTGTGGGTCCATTTTGGGATACCAAATACCATCATCTCTGATCGGGATAGTAGGTTCCTTAGCACATTTTGGTCAAGTCTTTGCTCACTATTGGACACCAAGCTCACTAAATCCATTGTTTTTCACCCCCAAACATATGACCAAAGAGAGGTCATCAATCAAATGATTGTGCACATCCTATGCATGTACAACTCTAATCATCCACGTACTTGGGATGAGAGTCTGCCCTATGTTCATCACAGCTACAATAGGGCTCTTCATAGCTCCACCGGCCATATCCCATTTCAGGTGGGAGTGGGATTCCAACCATTGGATCCCATTGATGTTGCACTACATCTTGCAACCACACAAGCATAATCTTCCCATGTTTAGTCAGGGGCCAACAAAACCACCATATTCAGCGAGAAGATTTATCACATCCGCTAATAGGTCCATGATATTTTGTAGAAATCCAATGCTAAGTACAAGCAGTGCCATGATCAACACAGGGTACTGCACTAGTTTCGGGTGGGAGACAAGGTCTAGTTACATTTGCATAAAGAGCACCTTACAGAGGCCCATCGAAATATTTTCCCACTACACTATGAGCCTTACACTATCACCAAGGTTGTGGGTAGCAATGATCTTGAGCTCAACACTCCACCCTTCCTTGGCTTGCACCTAGTGTTCAATGTGGACCTCCTTCGGTCATACTTTCCACTGTTATTGGACACCTTAGAGATTGCAGAACAACTGACACCAATAGATCTCAACGTTCACTGCATGGAACATGCATCCACTGATCAAATAGTGGACTCACAGGTCAAGGACACTCACCAGTAGAGGATCCAACTTTATCGGGTTGTCAAGGCAGGCCAGCTCCTACACCAAGGAAAGTGGCTCACTTGAGGCCAAATTCAGTACAATTTTCCTCACCTAATGGGGGAACTCAATGCAATGGAGACCATTGTTTACTAAGGGGGAGAATTGATCCATGTGGATATTGGTGGCCACCCACCTATTCCACCTGTCTCCTCTTGATAGTTTTTAGTTCAACATGTTCTTCTATACATGTTTGTAATTGTGGATTCTACACTTCTGGGATTGTCTGAATCCCTACACATATTTTAGGTGGAGACTAGTGGTCGCCCACCTAATCCAACTGGCTTATTTTGGAAGTTTTCATGTCAGCACATCTTTTTGTACCTCAAGGGTCGTTTTGGGGCCCTAAACAGTTTTTATTTGTCTTTCCATAGTCAAACTATGGATAAAGTTAGAGTTTGATAGCATAATGTGTATTTCTCGAAAACACCTTTCCAACGGTCTATCACGCACCTAAAATGGAGTTCGTATGCAAAAGTTACGACCCCGGGAAGTTGAGGTGCCAACTTACCTAGCAGGGCCCACATAACTTTTGGTGTTTCACCTCCTAGGGTTAGGTTTTTGGATGTCTAGGGTTTTGGCATTCATGACTAATGTTAAAAAGGATTTTGGAGCCTCATTTTAATCATTCTACTCAGACAGATGCGTGTAACAGCCTCATCTCTTCTCAAAGATAGTTACCACCATTCGAGCAAGTTGTTTTCAGTTCTGCAGTTTTATAGTTTCATCCTATTTCATTTATTCAATAGAAGTTATTGTTCATTGGATATCTATTGTTGTTCTTTTTATCTCTATGTTATTGTATTCAGTATGTTAGTTAGTTTGTTCCACTCGTAAATCCAGATCAAGTAGATAAGAAAATAAACCACCATTTTTCTCTGCATAGGGTATCCATCACATCTCTAATTCCATAGGCATAGTCTCTTGCAAAATTTTAACAATATGGTAGGGACATCTACTTTGTCCACATTGTTAAACGACCAACAACCTAGAATGATAGTCACTATTGAAACTGCAAATACCAACGATCCAATGCACATTGGTAGAATACATTACTAGGCGTGCACTACGTGTACAATTAATGCAAAGGACTATAGAAATCGTCAATAATCATTACATTGAGAATGTTTTTTGATAATGATATTTATGAAACACGGTGCATTGCCAGAAAAATTTCATATAGCATTTGCATCACGGTTAGAAGAAAACAACATTTAGCCCAGTCTGAGGATGTGGCACTATCGTATTTGTAATCATTCGGCACCATGAATTCTGAGAAGCAACCTAATTTGCACGACAATCAACTCATTTATGGCATGTATATTTGGTCGGATTTGCAAAAAGACGAAGGTTGTTAAGCAACTGTGCAAAGTAAATATCCATTTTTCACTATCGATACTAACAAGAAATTTGATTTGCACAGCAACCAAACAATTTATGGTGGTTAGATTTGGTCAAATCCAATAAAAAATGGAGGCTATTAAGCAACTATGCGAAGTAAATCTTGCGGATTTCTATGAATTGTACAATGCCTTGTATTATTCATTTTGCATAGCAATAGCGAAGTAACCTGTAAAAAGTGCATGTTACTAAATAATTCCTATGCAGTTGGTCTTTGAAGCAATGTGCCCTTCACAATGTACTATTTATAATGTTCACCTATTACACAGTACATTTAAAGAAACACGTGTATAGCACATACAGTCCACATAGGGGTGATAGACAAACTTAGTTACTAGATTTAAAAAATATGACATGAACATTAACTTTGTATAAATTTCCAGGTGACAATGACTATAAATTGATAACTGGTATCAAAGTTGTAGACATCTACCATCCCAACCATGTACTAATTGAACATCTAGGCACATCCCCAAAAACTCACTACCAAACGCCTCTTCAATTATCAATTTTCCATCTTGCATAGATTCGTTTGCTACTATCTTGTCTTCGCACATGGTACATGCATATGTTCTGCAATTGATGTCCTTTGTACATCCAATACCTTTACAACGTCGATTCTTGCAATCAATGTAACTTGCACTAAAACGGAATCTTTTATGACAAGTTGATTTTCACCGACTTAGGAAGAAAGCATGGAAATCATGGATAATTCAAAGTAAATGTTGCATTGTTTTATGCACTTCTTAGTGGTTTCTAATTATTATAACGTGTGTTTCAAATATAGTTCATATGTGTGGAAATAACATTGTACTAAATATGCAGCATGAACTTATCTTTAAAGAAAATGGGCATTGGTAATCCATTATTTGTAATCTCCGCGTATTCTAGGTCAATCTCAAAAACAGTCATATGGAAAATAGAAAGATAATTGATCCATTTTGCGGTGATACTATCAATTCGCTTGCTAAAGACAACAAGGATTTCCACTGGTCTACCTCCTACGAATGGTTCTTGAGAAAGACACCCAAAGAAAAGAAAACAGACAAACTCTGGATCACGGGGCTTGTCAATGTCAGTTGTGTACCTATTGTTTTCAACTGGAAGGAACTCATTTCCTGGTGTGCTTGAAGATTCGATAGCAGGACAAGAATCATTAAGCTCATATTAGAAGAAAAGAATCCAGTGCAGCTAATTATGAACACCTTTAACAGAATGCTTCGACTTCCAATTGCAAATAAACATTTCAAAATTTTTGAAGCAAAACACATTCCTAGCGTCCCAGGCAGACAGTGCCAATATTTTGGAAGAATTTCCATATCATCTACAGATATTCCCAAGGACCTTTCAGCAATTGACATAACTTTGCTACAGGAGCCATATAGAGACTTTTCATGGTTTTTTGTGTGTGTAGTTGGCCGATAGTCCACTTCACACATACCCAGGTCAGCATTGTATGCATTATACTTTACGTTCCGGAAAGATGCGATGCTTGATTGGGTAGAGCTAATATCAAATACTCTTTGTTCTCAATTGAGCAATTACTTAATTATTTAAGGTTTTTAAATGGTTGCATATTCGTTTTTTGCAATTGCTTATTGTAATGTATTTGATAGTCTCCATGTTAAAGTGAATCTAGATATACAAAATGAACCAGTACAATTATGGAACCGTGTACTATATAAATGTAAAGAAAGATACAATTTTTGCATTGTTCGTGATAGTTTTGTTAAACAGTTGAGACACATATTGGTTGGGACAGAACCCAGGAGAATAACTCAGGACGCTTAGCAATTTTTGAGCAGAAAAGTCCTTTGTATTCAAGATTAAAACCATACATACATCTGGTTGTATGGATGCCAAGAAAATCCTCTTCTACTACCTATGTTTGTATGTGATAGAGATTTTGTCGCAGAAGTTTTCCACTAGTATAAAACTCGGTGCATTGCATTTGACAGCGAAAGAAAATGACAGTTCATGTCATTGTCTTTTTGTAGATTTTAACCTTGTACAATATTTTACTGCAAACAAATTTTCAATAAAAGAACAAAAAAGATACAATGGAACATACACACATTACACAGAGATTTTTCCCCTGGAAACCCAAACCGGGAAAACCAGCATATTCTATATTTATTCATAACATACATTGTTTACAATACAATATACATATAGGAGCCAGTAGCATCCAAAATCCTAATCCAATGACCTGGATTAGTCAACAAGCCTAAATCCTTAACCGAAAATAGAAAACCATCAACGAAAAACCATGTGCCTAAAAACCACCCATAAAAGGACACGAAAACCAAGGACTACCCAAAAATGGACATGAAAACCGAGGAAAAAAATTTCAGGGGCACTGCCCTTGAACCCCCTACCCCCCAGCACAACGTAGACACTATTTCTCGCCATGCAAAGAATATAACACAAACCCAACATTCTCCCACATGTTGTTTTCATTGCATACAGGGGGTTACAAGGTTACATATTCAATAGTCCAGGGAAGCAATGCCCATAGATCCTCTACACCAAGAGAACTTCTCAGTGCTCATAGATTTTGTTAATGAATATGAAACATTATTCAAATTTTCCACCTTATTTTCTTCAACCATGTCTCTCACAATGTGATATTGAACATCAATATGATTTATCTTTCAATGATAAGTCGGGTTCTTCGCCAAAAAAATCACACTCTGATTATCACAATCTATCCTTATAGCTTGTTGTACCCAGTCTGCATCCACAAAGCCATGTATGTCCAACACTATGTCCAATCCTGGTCTTCCTTGGTAGCACAATCCATAGCTTGCAGTGCCACGTAAACACCTGAAAACCCTCTTGACTTTTTTCCAATGCTCCTTGCCTGGTTTTGACATATACCTACTCAAAACTCCCACTACATGTGCAATGTCTGGTCTAGTACAGAGCATTGCATACATTAAACTGCCAACCTCACTTCCATATGGAACATGAGACATGTCCTCCTCCTCTTCATGTGTCTTGGGACACTGATCCACAAATAACTTTACACCTACAGGAATAGGGACCCCAACCGGTTTACATTCTTGCATATTAAACCTTTGCAATATTATCTCAACATATTTTCTCTAATTTAACCATAGTTTCCTGTTTTTTCGATCTCTTTTAATTTCATGCCCAAAATTAAATTCGCAACACCAAGATCCTTCATGTCAAATTTAGAGGAAAACTGAGTTTTCACATTCTAGATAATCTCCTTGTTGTTTCCTATCAACAATATGTCATCCATATACAAGACCAAATAAATCAAATGATCACCAATTAATTTAAAATACACACAATGATCCTCTTTGCTTCTTGTGAAGCCAAGTCCTAGCATATAAGTATCAAATTTTTGATACCACATCCTTGGTGATTGTTTTAAACCATATAGGGGTTTTTTCAGCTTGCATACCAGCTCCTTCTTTCCCTTCACAGCAAATTCTTCTTGTTGCTTCATTTAGATTTATTCTTCCAGATCCCCATGTAAGAATGTTGTCTTCATATCCATATGTTCTACTTCGAAATCAAATGCATCAGCAACAGATAACAAAAATATAATAGAGTTTAACTTGGCAACAGGAGAAAAAATATCACCAAAATCAATTCCCTCAACCTGGGAATAACCCTTTGCTACTAACCGAGCTTTGTATTTCTCCACTTTTCTTTCTGCATTCAACTTCTTTTTAAATACCCATTTGTTGCCAATGGGATTTATTTTAGTCGGCAACTCCACTAGATCCCATGCCTCATTTTTATCCAAGGTTGCCATTTCTTCAACCATGGTCTTTTTCCATATTTTTCCATCTTGTAAATCCACTGCCTCCCTAACATTTCTAGGATCATCATCAATAATAGACAAATCAAAATTTGAACAGAAATCTAGTGGAGTATACCTTTCTAGTAGCCATTTTTCCTGCACCGATCTCCTCAATACTAGAGTATGAGGATCTTCTTCTTCTTATTCATGTTCTTCTATAGAGTCGGATTCACCATCCTTTGGCTCAAATTATATTTTCTTTGATTCTTCCTTACTTGGTAGGACTTCTTGTCTGACAGCATCCTTCATTTCTCTAAATATCAAATCTCAGTTATACACAACCTTCTTAGTTTCTGGGTTCCAAATATTATAACCTTTGAGACCATCTTTATACCCAATAAAGATACACTTTACAACCTTCTTATCTAGCTTAATCTTGTTTCTTTTGGAACATGAACATATGCCTCACAGCCAAATACCTTGAGATGTGTGAGAGAGGGTTTCTTACTAGTCCATACCTCATGTGGAGTCTTTTCATCCAGTGTTGATGAGGGTGATCTATTGACCAGGTAACATGCAGTACCCACTGCCTCTGCCCAGAATTATTGCCCTAACCCAGCACCACTGAGCATGCACCTTGATTTTTCCATCAGTGTCTTGTTCATCCTTTTTACAACTCCATTCTACTGAGGTGTATATCAAGTAGTCTTTTTCCTTGTTATACCACACTTCTTACATAATTCTTCAAATTCATTCCCGCAAAACTCTCCACCATTATCCATCCTCAACACTTTAATTCTTTTATCTAATTGATTCTCAACAAGAGCCTTAAACTCTTTAAACTTGTCAAAGACTTCATATTTCTTCCTGAGGAAATATAACCAAGTATTCCTCAAGAATTCCTCTAAAAAAGAGACATAGTGCACATATTTTCCCAATGATGTAACCGACACAGGTCCAAACAAATCACTGTGTACTAGCTGTAAAATTATTTCTTCCTTCGTTGCACCAAAGGGGAATCTTACCTGATTCTGCTTCCCATATACACAATGTTCACAGAAATCAAAATCCAGAGATCATTTATACATACCTTCAACCATACCTTTACCGTGTAGTAGTCAAAGACCCTTCTCTTTGATATGCCCTAGTATTCGATGCCACAACATAACCTTTTCTCTAGATACTGTAGGATTTTTTTCTTCTTCTTCTCCAATATCAGAAACAATGGAACAATTTCACCCAATACTAATAATGCTTCCTTACAGCTTTTACAAAGTTCCAATCCAAACTCCCTTCAGCAACACTATTGCTCCTCGAACCATCCTGCAGGTTTCTTTTTCAAATATTGTTTTTACCCTTGCATCGTCCATTTTTCTTACATAAATCAAATTTATGGCCAATCCTAGGATGTGCAGAACACCAGGAAGTTTTCCAATCCTTCCATCTATGAACCTCAACTTAAATTTTCCTCTTCATGTGATTCTGGTTGTTGAGTCATCACCTAGGAAAACATTACCTCCATTATACCTTTTATATTCACAGAACCACTCCCTATGGGGAGTCATATGAAAGGATGCACCTAAGTCAACCAGCCATGCCTCATGATCTGCATGTGTGCTTGAAGAAGCCAAGTACACATCTCCTCCTTCTTTCTTGGAGGTATTTTCTTCTATAGAGGGAGCACCTTCATATACCTTCACTTTCTCAATGCTTTTGGATCTACATTGCTTTTTGAAGTGCCCTTCTTTTCCACATCTCCAACATACCTTTAGAAACTTTTCGGGAGATTTATATCTACCCTTAGACTTAGATCTCCCACTTGAGGACTTAGATCTATTCCTTTCATGGGAGTGTCCTATTGCAAATAATGCATCTATGTTATGTCCCTCCATGTTCTTTCATCTCATCTCCTCTAATAACAAGGATGAGACCGCATCATCAAAACTCAAGGTAGTTGTATTACTACCTATGGCTACAACCAGACTATCCCATGAGTATGGCAAAGAGCACAGTAAATCAATACACTTATCTTCATCTGAAATTTTAATATCAACAGATAAC
The DNA here is from genome assembly GCA_010110895.2 of Picea sitchensis. NCBI lineage: Eukaryota > Viridiplantae > Streptophyta > Pinopsida > Pinales > Pinaceae > Picea > Picea sitchensis. Next base: position 21,656 of record SNQJ01S0013328.1, on the reverse strand, counting down.
AACTAAGTTACCATAGTGTTGAAGGCGTTCAGATGCTTTGTCACCAAGTCTCCATCTCTCATCCTCATGTTATATATATTTTTTCATAGGAACGGTTTATTTACCAAGGACTTAGATTGATACAAGTTCCCCAACTTATCCCATAACTCCTTGGTTGTAGCTTCCCCTGACACATTTAGTAATACTGAATCTGAGAGACACAATCAAATTGTTCTCTTCACCTTTCAATCCAACATTTTTCAGTCATTTGTTGGCATTCCTGTAGGTGTAGTACCTGAATGCACCATGATCGACTGATGTTTTTCTACCAACAGATCTTCCATCTTGATCTTCCACAGCTCAAAAATTTACCCATTAAATTTCTTGATCTCTATTTTTGAACTGCTCTCCATTTGTCTTCACCTGAAGAATCAATACCACAGATATCCCACTATAACAAGTATTATCACAGTCTCAATCCAAACCCCTGACCACAAAGGCATCCCCCTGAAGCCAATAATTGCTCTGATACCAAATGTAGATTTTAACCTTGTACAATATTTTACTGCAAACAGATTTTCAATCAAAGATCAGAAAAGATACAATAGAAAATACACACATTACACAAATATTTTTCCCCTGGAAACCCAAATCGGGAAAATCAGCATATTTTATATTCATTCATAACATACATTTTTTACAATACAATATACATATAGGAGACCGCGTCATCCAAAACCCTAATCCAATGACCTAGATTAGTCAACAACCCTAATTCCTTAATCGAAAATAGAAAACCATCGAAGAAAAACCATGTGCCTAAAAATCACCCATAAATGGACATGAAAACCGAGGATCGCCCAAAAATGGACACAAAAAACCGAGGAAAAAAAAATTCGGGGGCAATGCCCCCAAACCCCCTCTTACCCCCATACATGCCTGACGCAATGTAGACATTATTTCTCACCATGCAAAGAATATAACACAAACCAAACACTTTTCAAGTTGGGGACACAAGGGTCAAGAATATGGCCCATCTAAAATAGGTCTAAAAAATACTTAGTACATTTGATCTAAAGGAAGTAAACCTCTAAGTGGTTTTGACCCCCAAGGTCTATTTTCCCAACACTTAAAATCCATAAGGTACAATAATTTATTCACACTATTTCACGAGGAAACTATTGACAATCCTTTTTCTAAAAAGGAGATTAGTGGATGCAGTGAGGACTTGGCGACAGAAATAAGCTCAAATACGAAAAAGCAAAGAAAGGTAAGACAAAGGGGCAGAGGCAACACCAATGTCCAATCTCCTCTGAATCCATAGACACATAAGAGTTCATTCTCTAGAAAAATAACACAACGGGACAATGTAAACAAATAAGAGAGTAATGAAGCATGTGTTGGAGGTGATGACAGAGAGCAACCATGACATGTCAATCTTGAAAGTACACATCTACTGCCACGACAAAAAAGGAAACGTACCCGAAACAGAGACAATTCCCAATATTCAGGAAGCCCACAAATTCCAACAGGTGTCGATGATATATAAATCTAGAGTACATAGCTACCTGGTTGGGTAACCCAAAGAATTGCAAAAAGTGAGCAGCTTTCACAGGAGCTATCCAGAGAAGAAATGATGGTGTTTGAACAAGATTCCTTGACATTGCATAACACTCAATACCACAAGAACCAAAGAAATATGCACATAGAGAAGGTCAATGTTAAAAACAGAAAGGTCTTTCATCGCTCAATTAATCACCTATATGATTGATCCAGGTGGAAATCAGTGGCCACCCACCTATTCCACTGGCTCAAAATGGGGGTTTCCACCTTCGCAATTTTTCTACATCTTTTCAGGTCCTAAAATTCTGGGGTCGTTTTGAGGCCCTAAACAGCATTTTTGGGCCCACCACATTCACACTGTCAACATTGGTCAAAGTGTGATAGTAAAATGTGTATTCCTCGAATAGACCTTTCCAATGAGCTATCATGCGCCCTAAACGGAGATCGTATGAAAACTTTATGCCCTTGGGAAGTTGATGTATCAACTACCCCCATTAGGGCCCACAAACCTTTTGGCGTTTCATCTTCCATAGTTAAGGTTTTCGATTTTTCTTTATGTTTAAAATGCCCTTGGAACCTCATTGTAAATATCATCTTCTTCTTGCGAATGAGCATAGTCGTCACATCTCTTCTCAAAGATAAGATGCCACCATTCTAGTGAGTTCATTCACTCTATATTTTTACAGCTTCTATACATTTTTGTCATTAATAAAAATTGTGCATTATTGTATCTATGTTTCTAGAAATATATCTATTTATTTTCTTATTATATTTCCACCTTCATTTCATTCTCAAAGTAATCTGAATCAGTGGTATCAGAGTAGGCTACTCCTTTTCATTTCTTAGTGCATTTCCCCGATGAGGTCAGGGTATAGATAGTTGGGTCTTGAGCTAGTTTCTTTTGAGGACAACCGTTCTTTCCATCCCAAGCGGCTTCCCATGGAAAATGAAAATAGAGATGAGGGATCTGAATATCCCATCAAGTTTTTGCTCGTGGAAGCCCTCACGCAACAGAGGAATGAGATGTTGGATAATTTCACCCAAATTATTCAACGATTACCGACAATAGCAGGTGTGTCTTCGTCAAGGAGTCGCTTTGGAGACGCTGCACCATTCAAGGTACAAGTGAATTTTGATATTCCCGTATTTGAAGGTCAGATTGATGTGGATGCTTTGGAAAAGTGGTTAAATTTGCTAGAAGGTTATTTCTATGTTTGCAATTTTTTCGACATAGAAAATATCACCTTTGCACTCCTTAAGGATCTCCCCCTTGTCAAACATTGGTGGGAAACTTATTGGGAGAAAAATTCCATAAAGGAGTCTAGAATATTTGGGGCCGATCCCACTTGGGATTTTTTTTGGATGTGGTCAAGGATCAATATTACCCTATGGGAAACTATGACGACTAGTACATGAGATGGACCACATTGTATCAAGAGAGGGGCCAAACAGTGTCATAGTTCACAAATACTTTCCATACCTTGCGAACCAAGCTATGTATCCAAGACTTCGAGCAGAATCTAGTTCTAAAATACCATGCGGCTCTACATAGGTACATCCAAACCAAAATGGAATTTCTGTACATTTCATCACTGGAAGCCTCTTATCGATATGATGTCAAAATCAAGAAGAAATTTAAGCAGCAGAACAAGCGGGATTTTGGGTTTGCAAATCCACAAAAATCAAAGTATTGTAAAGGCATACCTAACTCCCAAAACAACCAACCTCAATACAACTAATATAAGTCACAGGAAAAGAAGAGCAATGTGAAGACAAAGAAGGACACTGTGAAGTGGTGCGACTTCCACGAAATCCTTTGTCATAACAGTGATGAATGTCGCTCAAAATAGTTATTGGTGGCGGAGCTCAAAGAAACAGATCCAAACCCTAACTCGGACTCTGACTCAGACAATAATAAAAGGAGACAAATCATTGATGAAAAACCCACTTCTAGTGTTGCAACCACAACAATCCAACCAAAAGAACCGAAGGATCATGAGGAGGGTGAGCACCTATTCCATTCACAGATGTGGGTGAATGGGACCCTGTTGCATTTTATTGTTGATAGCATGAGCCAGAAGAACCTCATCTCGACAGAGGTCATCAAGCAATTGGATTTTTCAACAACACCACATCTCCATCCATACAACATAGAATGGCTTCACCAGGGACGAGATCTTCATGTCATCCAGCAATGTCTCCTGTCATACAACATCAAGCCCTTCAAGGATGAGGTATTTTGTGATGTTGCCCCACTGTAAGTATGTGATGTTCTGTTAGGCCATCCATATATGTGGAAGTGTCATGTTGTTTATGAGTCTCAACCTCGTAGTGTCATTGTTACTCTAGGGGGTCATCTCTATTGGATCCAGAGCTAGTTGTGACTATTATCCCGACAAAAAAGTGTCGCAAAGTAATCTCTCATACTGATAATATTGTCCTCTTCACGATATGTTCAGAAGAGAAGGAAACTACAATCATTGTAGCCTCAGCCCAAGACCCTTCTCTCCAGCAAAATCATATCAACGAGATTGTAGGAGAGCACCAAGATATTCTTACTGCACCTACAAGGGTGCCTCCACATTATCCAGTCAAGCAAAGTTATAACAAATCCCTTCATGCTATTCTTGTTGCAAATTCATTGACAGAGTCCTTCCACACTCAAGGATATCATGCATCTATATCGGTTGAACAGATCCAACCCCTCCAACGATAGGTTCATAACAGCCTTGAACAAGCTAAACAGGACAACTTCTTCAGTAAGGCAAGCAGCTCACCAAGGTTCAGATTCTGCAAAAGCTTCCTCGGGAAATTGACGCAATGGATACCATTGCTTCCTAAGGAGGGGAATAATGATCCAGGCAGAAATCGGTGGCCACCCACCTATTTTGCTGGCTCAAAACAAGGGTTTCCACCTTGGTAGTTTTTCTACATCCTTTGAAGTCCTAAAATTATGGGGTTGTTTTGAGGCCCTAAATAAGGTTTTTTGGGCCCGCCACAGTCACACTATAGCCTTACCTAGAGTGTGGTGGAAAAATGTGTATTCCTCGAAGAGACCTTTCCAATGAGCTATCATGCGCCCCAAACAGAGATCATATGCAGAATTTACGCCCTTGGCAAGTTGATGTATCAACTACCCCCATTAGGGCTCGCAAGCGTTTTGGCATTTCATCTTTCAGGGCTAGGCTTTTGGATTTTTCTTTATGTTAAAAATGCCCTTGGAGATTCATTGTAAACATCATCTTCTTCTTGTGAATGAGTGTAGCCATCACATATCTTCTCAGAGATAAGTTTCCACCATTCTAGCAATTTCATTCACTTTGTATTTTTACAGCTTCTATACATTTTTGTCATTAATAAAAATTGTGCATCATTGTATCTCTGTGTTTTTGGAAATATATATGTGTATTTGCTCATTATATTTCCTCCTTCATTGTGTTCTCAAAATAATTTGGATCAATGTTTTAGGAATTTGACCATCTGTGTTCATGGAACTACATCAATGCACAAAAGATGTCCTTCGCCATTCCATTTTTGAGCACGTGTTACAAAATATTAGATTGAAGAAGAGAATAAGTGAGCTTGAGGACACAGTGACTCTGAAGCCACTATTTCCAAATCCATTGGCCATACTACCAATAGAACAAGCTCTTCCAAGTACTCCCGGAACCTCAAAGCCAATCGCAAAATCCCTTCAATTGCTCAATGGAGTTAAACAGTATGTTGTTTAAAACATTAACAGAAGACTGGACATAATCAAAGAGGCATGGGAGGTCATTATCAGTCTACATCTTTCAAAAAAGATTGCAAATTTTATCGACCACTTGTAAAAATATTTGCAGCATGATCAAACTTATTATAAAAACAAGTTAGCTACTTTCATCGCACAAGTCACTAGTATGAATGACTATTAAAGAAGCCAGAAACACTTGCCCTCAGAAGAAAGAATAAAGTAAATAAAGGCAGGTTGGGAAGCATGAATAGATGTCCTAGAAGATGCAATAGTATTTTGCAAAAAGATCCATGAAAAAAGAGGAGATGCAACTTTAAAAGCAATTACTACTGTTAAGGAACTACATGGCCCAAATTTGATCAGGAATTCAAGCATAATCACCAAAAAAGAGCTTGATAGTAACCTAGCTGTTATCCACATTTTTGGTTATCAAGATGATGACATGATAATGACATGATGATGGAATATCTAACTCTTCTTTAAGATCATTTTCATGAAGAAAGTTACACTTATCAGCTTCTCTAAATCACACTTTTGAAGATAGTACGCAGGCTGCATATATATTGTCTTGCGGAAATACTTGATTTCCGCGGGCTGCATTCAGTCTGACTGCGGACTTTCCGCACTGTGTTAATGGTCAGGGTGCGGAAA
>SNQJ01S0013327.1:109171-120006 GCA_010110895.2 Picea sitchensis | reverse complement strand
CACATGAAGAAATCATATCAAATGTGCAACCCATCACCATAAAAGACACATGAAATATTGATCTTATCCAAGAAACATCGTCACCTAAATATGCTCCAGAATTACATGTCAATCTTTGGGGTCAAATGCATCACTTTTCCTTGGATTCTATATCAATACTCCAACACTCCCCACATTATTTTGATAATGTTATAGGACAAGGATTGGGGTCATATTTTTCTCAACATTTACCTCAAACTAGCATATTATCTGTTCTCCTCTCAACATGTGGATTATGTAAAATATGGGCCTAGGGAGACTTTCCTAGATATTGAAGCACTTCATTTTTGGTCGGTGGTTATGTCACGTTCTCATTATATTGCTTTGAACTCTAGAACAAATGACAACACCCATACTAAGACTCTCCTAGAAGGCACATGGACTTCAAATTTTATTTATGGTTATCATCAGGCATGCCACTCATTTTTGAATTCCTTCCATCAATCCTATGATAATCATTTTAAAGTTTATGATGGAATTGAAGCTTGGTTGGAGGAATCCTATGTGTCTACATTTCCCATGAGTAATAACGTTGTGAAATTTAACATGTTGTGTAGATATTTGCTTGATTCAATTCTTCCTATCTTTGATCTCTCAATACTCCATTTTCTATTATTGATTTTTTATGAACATGGGGTTGCAATTTTGGATTTGCTTGATTGGCTACATTGGCATTATGATTTAAATTAACACATTTTCAGCGAGTGTAGGATAGATTAGGAATATGAGTAGCATAGTTCTTTATTTCTTTGCATAGTTTAGATCTTTGCTTTCATTTTTTTCTTGTGTAGCATAGATTTTGGGTGTGCCTTGGTTTCTTCAATAAAAAGACACCAATTGTTATTAGTTTAGTTTGCAGCTCAATATGGCTTTCTTTAGTACTAGTTTATATTTCCATGAAAGCTTTAATCTTTCACTTGATGCATTTCATTCTGTTGTTTAACTAAGCTTGACTTAACATTAGTTTTCATTCATCCTCATGAGGAAACCATGTGCAGAAATTATTTGAGAAATTAAATTGGAAGATTCACCTGTTTCAATGGCATTCACTTTGACACTGAAAACTAGACAGCTTATTATCCTAATATACTAAAAGAATTTATATTGAGGAATACTTTACATCTTGGGGAAGATGGAAACTGGTTTGAAGGAATCATATCATCTATTCATGGCCTTGTTTTTCATAATTTTCAATGATTGTGCAAGTCATATTAATCAATATTTAGATGGTTATGATTCTTGCAAAAGCCTCTTGACCAAGGGATCAATGTGATGGTATCTTAGGTCCATTATCTTGTTTCTCGAAGCAAAGACTGGTGAGCTAAAATATGGTTACAAACTTTCTCAACAAGTATTCTTTTCTATAGGCTTAAACCCTTCATGATGAGTTGATTTCAAGAAATTGTAAGGTAGATCATCGATTTGTTCAAAAGAAATTTGAAATCCTATAGCAAATTGTGATCTTTGTACCTTAACTCTTTCATAATGGTATCCATTTAGTATAATCATCGAAGTGTTTGTTACCCTATGAAAAGGATATGCCGGATACTTTCGGTACATATACTCTTTTCCTAATCTTAAAATATGTTTTCATTTGTTGGGAAAATAAATGGAATATTTTTCCTCTAGCATGCACCTCTAGTAATACAATGTCAAGTGTTATTTTTCCTTTCACTATGTTGAGTATCTTGGAAATATGAGGGTTAAAGAGAACATACACACAAACACTTTGATGTTATATTTTAGCACCACAAGCTCCTAAGCCTAATTATTGAGGTCAAATAAATTGACCAATCATCTTCGGTGACATGATAGATATATTTTCCTTGGTCCTGTGATATCGAATTGATGAAAACTGTCTTTTTATCACCATGCATTGTCCATTATGGGGGTAAAACATAGTATTTTCCACATCAGATAGATTCCTTTAATGACTTGGGTATGTTGACGTACAATGTTTTAATGACTATAGAAGCTTGAAGGTGTGCCCTTTGAAGAACTTTGAATCGGATTTAACTTCTTGATCTAATTTCCCATTCTATTGATATACTCTTCAAATAATCAGATGCAATATATTGACTTGAATTGATTGACTAGTTTTCGTTGGTTCTCTCTTGATATGGTATTATCTTGGTTTTCTCATGAAGTTCATTGGTTTGTTTCCTTCATCTTGATCTCACTGGGGGTTTTTACATCATGATGTTTCTATTGATTTTGGAATTTTCAACTGTTGAATAGAATGTCAAGTGTTAGTTTTCCTTTGACTATGTTGAGTATCTTGGAAATATGAGGGTTAAAGAGAACATACACATAAACACTTTGATGTTATATTTTAGCACCACAAGATCCTAAGCCTGACTATTGAGGTCAAATAAATTGACCAATCATATTATGTGACATGATAGATATATTTGTTGATGATTGCATCTATGTGAGACATTCTCCAACTTACAAACCTGTGAGATGTGGATCATTGCAGCTATGTGAGACTTTATGCAGCTTACAAACCTGAGAGAAATCTCATAAGGGTACGTGGTTCCTATCTGAGACAAAGCTGGAACATAGATATGACCTCATCCATTCAGAGAGTTGATAAGAACTCTAGATGAGTATCCTGTGGGAAAGGCAATCTGTTGAGTTGGACGTGCATGTGGCTGAGAACACGGTGAACGTGTGAAATACCAAAGTGTTGGGTGCATCGTCATGAGAACAAAAATGAAGATTATGTATTATCCACCTCTGAGAAGAAGAGTTGACGAGAAACTCTAGATGAATCTCCTATGTAATGAAGTGGGAAAGAAGATATGTTGAGTGGGCGTGCCTATGGACGAGCACATGTGAACATGTGAAGAAGTGGTTCTTTTGTGTAATGCAATGAGCCATAGATATGGACATCCCTATGGATGTGACCCTAGTGGATGAGAACTAGTGGGTGTATCATATCCCTTTCTATATTGTTCAAGAGTCAAACCTGCCTGTAACCCTAATTGTAATGTAAAGGGTACAGGTCGGCCCCACCTTAATGTGAATGGTAATTAATGTAAAAGATAATTAATTTGATTAATATTAATTACATTATGAGCTAGTGAGGTCGTCCCTATTGTTCCAATAGACACTTATGTTAACAATTTCAGTCTAGTATAAGTAAAGATAAATTCCCTATTGAGGAATCATATCTTTCAAGTGAGTTTGTAAATTTCAGCAAGTACACCTTCTTGGGAAAAGTGTGCACCTCTCTTCGGCGCTAGTTTTCTAGGGTTTGAGAACCCTCTTGTGTTATAGGTTTTATATTGGTGGTGAAGGTATTTCTCTTGAAGAATATAGCAAAGGATTTGGATGGGTTTTCTTCCCTTGTTGAGAAGGGTTTCCCAAGATACTTCTTGTGTTCTTGTGCATGGTGCTTCTTCTTGTGATCTTGGTTGCTGCAACATTTATGGTTATGGTTAAATGATAAAAATGGAATGATATTCATGCTTAACCTTGAATATTGAAAAATCAACATGGTATCATAGAATAGGTCTTGAAAGAACCCATTACACAAGCATCCACCAAGTCTCCTCTCACCTTTTTCAAAACTGTACGACCCTTCTAGGGTTTCTAGAAAATTTTGTATGACACTCCTTTCAATGGTGTTCTAGCCCCTAATACTTGGAAGTTGGGGATATATTTGGCATAGAAGAGTACAGCCTCCTCCAGTGCATCTCCAGAATCTCTTAAAATTAATTTCCAAGAATTTTGAGTTTTTGGCCCTAGGGTTTCTAGGGTGCCGAAATTTCCTGCAGAATATTAATCTTAGATTTATGAAGAAACGTTTTTATTAAATCAGAAAGCATCTCTGTGAAACTATCAATTTGATTGTTGGCATTCATAAGTCCAACATAATCCAAGGTTACTAATTCAACCTAATCATTAGGTTTTCAAAATCCATTTGGTGGGAATTTGAAGAAACCAATCAAAGAACATATCCTTAATAGAAGATAGGATTGATGTAGCAAGCAACTTCAACTCCTAGAAATCAAGGCTTCATGTCACCCTTCATGAACATGACCTCTTGGATGTGGTAACTAAAACTCTGCCAGACATAGCTACAGATGTAGAGAAGAAGATAAGAAAGGAAGAAGATGTAAAAGCAAGAAAATTAATCATCTACTCAGTAAGAGATCATCTATTACCTCGTATTGCCAACCTAAAGACATCCTATGATATGTATGAATATTTAAAATAAATGTTTGAAAGTGACAACACCCTTAGAGATCTTACCTTGAAGAGACAACTTCAAAGTACCAAGATGACGAAAGGTGACATAGTTGTCATCTTCTTTATGAAGTTATCATAGATTAAAGAACAACTAGAGACCATTGGAGAAATCATGTCTGACAGAGAATTTGTCTTAACCACTCTCAACAACCTTCTTAAAACGTGGGAGTCTTTCCTTCAGAGTATCAATGGAAGAGAATCTTTACCAACCTTTGATCGTCTATGGACAGATTGTACTCAAGAAGAACTTAGACTTAGAAATGGAGGAGTGGAAGATTCCTCAGAAGAAATTCATGCTCTTGCACTTCATACAAAGAAAGGAAGAAAATTGAAAAGAAATTTAAGGAAAACATTTAAAGGTGTGTTATAGGACTAATCGGTAGGTGCGGACACTAACAGATCTCCCTAGATCCACCTAGATCTAGAACAAAACAGGACAGGACACGACTCTTTCCCTAAGTTGTAATCATTGAATCTACTAATAGGAAGGAATAAGTGACATACCTTTATATCGCTTCCTTAGGTCTTTGTTGTTCTCACTTCGCTTTGGTGCTCTCATGAGGTCAAGTCCAAGACAACACAAACCAACCAAAGTGAAGAAAGCAAAATGTATTCAACGTTAACTTATGCATATGATCAAGGAATTACACAATAAAGTAAGAGTGACTTTATAGGAAAGGGACATGTCGTTGTATCATATTAATTGAAAGTAGAAGATAAAACCTGATCGCCTTGATGTGGAAAGCTTCCTTTTAGTGACCCTTGGTTCTAGCACACACACTTTCTCTATACTTGCATGAAGAAGATCCAATTCCTCTTGATAGACCAACTAGAGTCTTCAAGCTTCTGTCCAAGCAGGGGTCTTCGCACAATTCTTTCACCAATTATTCATTCAATCTTTCTTAACCTTTTCCATGAGAAACCTTTCAATATATAGGAGAAGGAGAGATGGTTACATGGATGAGGATGATCCCATCAAATCTGAGAAGTCAGTAAAATGACAACCATATGAATGCCAACTCATTTTCTATAAGATTCCCTTCTAGAACCCTCGAGACCTCTTCTCTTTTCCAAGCTTAAAAATAGGTTTGCACCCTGTGTATGGAGTAGAATATGATAATTTTTCACCCTAAGTGAAGGTGGCCTGCGAGAATGATGGATTCTCGCACCCTAGGCCATAGGCAGCCTGTGAACTCACTTTAAAAAAAAAAAAATTGAAGGAGACAAGAGCCACTTTTCTCAAGAAAAAAGTCCTTGTTCGGAGCCTAAATACACCATTGTTAAGACATCACCAGAGTGACCAAAATCATGTGTAACAGAATGCCCCCCAAAGTATGAGGCCAGAATCTGTGACAGTCAAAATACTTTATAAATTGCGTGTGTGTGTGTCAGAAACCAGGAGCGCACCTAATCGAAAACCTGCAAACAACCAAGCATCTGCAGAATATAATACCAGTTCTAAGGTAGGCATTCCCATACTCAGATCACAAACGGATGACATCATGAATGTAGGTCATGGCCACCAATCATACACTATGGATCCATGCTGTAAAAAATACTGCATAGCCACCAGGAATACACTGTGGATCTATGCGAGAAGACTCAAATTAAGACGACATAGCCACGTGACATACAAAGTGGATCTATGTGTCAGCAAATCATACATATTCCATCACAACATGGATCAAAAAGATGAGACCCAGGGTCTTCAATATCGTCACCTGAAAGTACAAATCTAGCCATGTGATTACGTGTGTTGAAGTCGAACATGGTAGAAACCACTTGATTACCGGTCATTGATGAAACCGTTAACAAGTGCGAGGGAAATCACCATTAATGTCAATGAATCTAAGGTACACTAGTACAATCCAATGAATATGAATAAATGATTTGAGGTCGAACATTCAACGGAATCTCCCGATCAGGGGTCAATGATGAAAACCCACTGTCGAAAGTGAGGAAACCTGCCATTGAGGCATGCAAGTTCCAAGGTACCAAATAATTTCTAAGTCTTGTTTCTGGATAATGAGTTGGAGTCGACGGAACAAAACTTGTCACAGGAGGGCCTTGATGTATCCCCCATCAATGACATGAAATAAGTAACATATTTTGAAGGTGAAACAGAGTATGAATATAGATTGAAATGGACACAAGGAAGGCCAACTTAGTAAGAATGGACAACTGAAGATGGTCGACTCAATAGAGGTTTTGGATGAACTTATCTTGAACATATGAACGACATGATCAAGGTCTTAGCAGCACTGACTCAGAGACGACTCAGGATATGACCTTGTAGCAAGTCGAATGAGAGACAAATGGATTTCCCAAACCGGCTTCAAATAATGAATAGGGGGTGTCATGTTCAAGAGAGACGCTTACTGCAAAAAATATGAATACGAAAACACATCCCTTTCCCAAATTTTCCCCCACCATTTCTGGTGAGTACCTCTTTATTTTTTTGCAAGCTTGAGGAGGATAACATATGTTTGTTGATGTAAGCTCATCCTTCGAACAAGTCCCTCGAAGTATGTTTAACGAACCCTAGGAAGAAGTGGCTCGGTCCGATTACGGGTCTTTCAATGTCTGTTTAACGAGTCCAAAGATAGAAAACTCGGGGTTTTTTCATGTTTATAGAGTCTGAAAAACACTTAAAGAGAACTCTCTCAGTTCCTTTTTCGTAAAATAGTCTGATGAGACCGAAAAAGAGATAAACTATCACTCAACATATTTTTTCTTCAAATACTTTAACGAGCGTGAAAAGAACAAGATCGCTCGGCAATCTTTTCATGTTGAGAGAGTCTAAAAAGAGCTTAAAGGGAACTCCAGGGGGTTCCTTTTTCGTATAACCTTTACGAGTCTGAAAAAGTGATAAAAGTATACTGGTTACATTCTCATTGATTTCACGAGCATGAGAAAGAAAAGACTAAGCTCGGTAACTTATTCTCATGTATTTCTGAGCATAGAAAGAACAAAGACTAAGCTTCGAGTTGTTTTCATTTTACGCAAGCTTTTAAAACAAAACAAAACTATGCTTGGGATAGATTTTAATTTTTACACAAGCTTAAAAACTAAACAAAACTATGCTTGGACCTAGTTTCAGCATGAAGTCCAGAGGTTTAGGCAAATGCCCCCCAAGCTTTTACACAAGCTTGAACCATAGAAAAAAATATGCTTGAACTTCCCAATGCATAGTTGGTACTTAGCCCTCAACTTAAGAATCTAGTGGCTCTAACATCAGCATGAAGTCCGGTTATAAGCAATGCCCAAGGTTCATTTCATCCATTTCCATCCTCTTTCCATTCCTCCGTCCATTCCTCCGTCCATTTGTCCATTCCATCCATCCTTCCATCCATCCATTCTCCATTCCATTCCGTCCATTCCATTCCTTCCGGGTCCTTTCCTTCCATTCCATTTCTCAAATCAGTCCACTCCCTTTCCTTGTCCATTCCATCCATCCATTCCATCCATCCGGGCTGTCCATTCATCCGTCCATCCATTTCGTCCTTTCCATCCTCCATCCGTCCTCCTTCCATCCTTTCCTTTCCATTCCTCCGCTCCATTCCATTTCCATCCTCCATTCCACTCCTTTCTGTCCGTCCATCCTCCTCATCCTTCCATCCTTCCATCCATCCTTCCTTCCTTCCTCCATCCATCCTTCCCTCCATCCTCCTGTCCATCCTCCTTTCCTTTCCTCCATCCCTCCTCCATGTCCTCCATTCCTCCATTCCATCCATTCCATCCATCCTCCATTCCATCCTCCTCCATCCTCCTTCCATTCCATTCCGTCCTTCCTCCATTTCCGTCCATCCGGTCCATCCACTCCGGTCCATTCCATTCATCCATTCCTCAAATAAAGGTCAGACTTCAATGATTCTCACGAGGTCATGAGAGGAGGAATTACAGTTGAAGGTTTGTAATCAAGAAAAATTTAGAAAAAAGACAAAATTGTGAGTGAACTTTCAGATCTAGAGTTTGGATGGATCTCCATAGACTGAGACCGAGGAAAATCAAGAAATCAAAGAAACGGAAACTAGACTAACTAGGAAAAATCCGTTCCCGATTAAGAGTCATAATTTTGTTGTCGGACTAATGGGTGAGTGCGGACACTAACGGATCTCCCTAGATCCACACGGATCTAGAACAAAATGAGGACAGACATGACTCTTTCCCTAAGTTGTAATCATTGAATCTGCTAATAGGAAGGAATAAGTGACATCTGGATTATCACGAAACTCCTTGGGTCTCCATTGTTCCCACTTCCTCTGGTTCTCATTGAGGTCAAGACCAGAACAACACAAACCAACCAAAGTGAAGAATGAAAAATATTCAACGTCAATATGCATATGATCAAGGAATTACACAATAAAGTAAGAGTGACTTTATGGAACATATGATCAAGGAATTACACAATAAAGTAAGAGTGACTTTATGGGAAAGGGACATGTCGTTGTATCATATTAATTGAAAGTAGAAGATACAACCTGATCGCCTTGATGTCACAATCTTCCTTTCAGTGACCCTTGGTTCCAACACACACACTTTCTCTATACTTGCATGAAGAAGATGCAATTCCTCTTGATAGACCAACTAGAGTCTTCAAGCTTCTATCCAAGTAGGGTTCTTCACACAATTCTTTCACCAATTCTTCATTCAATCTTGCTTAACCTTTTCCATGAGAAACCTTTCAATATATAGGAGAAGGAGAGATGGTTACATGGATGAGGATGATCCCATCAAATATGAGAAGTCAGTAAAATGACAACCATATGAATGCCAAATCATTTTCTAGAAGATTCCCTTCTAGAACCCTCGAGACCTCTTCTCTTTTCCAAGCTTAAAAACAGGTTCGCACCCTGTGTATGGAGCAAACTGCGAGAAGTTTTCACCCTAAGTGAAGTGGCCTGCGAGAATGAGGGATTCTCGCACCCTAGGCCATAGGAAACCTGCGAACTCACTTTAAAAATATGTTTTTGGAAGGAGACAAGAGCCACTTTTCTCAGGGAAAAAGTCCTTGTTGGGAGCCTAAATACACCATTGTTAAAACATCACCAGAGTGACCAAAATCATGTGTAACAAGGTGAAAAGTCTTCATCAAATCCAGGTTATCAAAGAAGATATGTTTTATAAATTCAGTGTTTCGGATGTGACAATTATGGACACTATGCAAGAAACTGTCCAACCATGAAGAAGGGAAGACAATATACTTCCACTGCTGACATTGATCCAAACCCACCTCAAAAGAATGAAGAGAAGAGAGAGGAGAAGTACTTCCTCTAAAACTAAAGAATGACTACAAACCAAGTAAATCAATTGATTTCAAATTTTATAGTTGATTTCATTTTTGAATAAATCCCTAGTATGGAAGCCCTCAAAGACTTGGACCATTATCCCTGGTATGGGAATCCAAACCATATTTAATTGATTATTATGAGAGAACAAGAAGAGACATTTTCCTTAAAGAAGAGATATCCATTCAACAAACCTAGGGAACCTCAGATGGAGATTGACAGTAAGACAATACCTTCTTCCCCTTCAGCAGATCAGAGGGAGATAGAATAATACATTATTCAAGTTGATCCAGTTGCACCAATTGATATATTCAAAGATATTGCAGTAGGACATAAAAATCCTACCTAGACTCACTCTGCAAGAGGCAGAGAAACATACAAGCCTCCCAAGGCACATCTCAAGAAAGAAAAAGAGATTTTCGAGCTATCCTTCAGTCATGAGCCACCTCATTAATGTTGAGCCTCCTTGTCTTAGAAAATCAATAGGAGAAAAGATATGGAAAGATGCCATAATAGAAGAATACCAGCATATCCTAAAGAATGATGCATAAGATATTATTCAGGGACCAGAAGGAAAGTCTATGGTAACTTCCAAGTGGATCTATAAGATCAAACATGTAGATGATGGAAGTGTCTAGAAATACAAAATGAGATCTATAGCCAGAGGTTTCTCATGAACAGAGGGAGTTGTCTATGATGAGACACTTGATCCGGTAAACACAATACACTTCCATCCATAATACCATCCATGAGTTGGAAACTATATCAGATAGATAAATTCTTGATGAGTTTGGATTTCAGCAAGAGTGTTGTTGATCCAAACCTATATCATTACAGTGTTGATGATGAGAGCCTAATTTTGATGACTTATTCAGAAAGCCTTGTTGTTGGATACAAGTAATCCTTGACTTATGAATTCTAGATGAAGAATCTGAGTATGATGCACTACTTCTTAGGACAAGAAGTATGATAGAGGACCGATGAGATTTTTCTGGGTTAAGGAAAATATACAATGAAAATATTAAAGAAGTTCAAGTATGACAAAATGAAAAATCCACCGTGATGAATTTAAAAGAAGAAGATTGATGATTATTCAGATGAGACTAATCCACAACTCATTGGATCACTGATCTATCTGGTTAACACCAGACTTGATTTATGCCATGCAGTGAATTTGCTTAGTCATTTCATGAGTGAACCGAGATAGACTCACTAGACAACAACAAAACATGTATTAAGATATATACAAGG
>SNQJ01S0013327.1:67507-109082 GCA_010110895.2 Picea sitchensis | reverse complement strand
GGACCGAAAGAGAACATCTGGTTGATGTTCTACCATGAAGTTTGCCATGGTTTCCTGATGCAGCAAGAAACAAAACTTTGTGGCCTTGAGTACCACAGAGGCAGAGTATATAGCAATGAGTGTGTGAAGCAATGTGTCTTCACAAGATTCTGACATATTTACTTGACCATGATATGGATCCTATGATGATAACCAAGAACCATGTATAAAGCTCCTTGAGAACCCAGTGTTTCCTGATGGATCAAAACACGATGAGATGAAATATATTTATATTAGAGATATGATGTAGAGGAAAATCGTACACATGCAATACCTTCCTACACATGAGCAGATTGCAGACATATTCACCAAATTAACCTGGTGAATAATGCCTCCCTAGTTGAGAGGGAGTGTTGATGACTCCAACCAAGAAACAATTCCAAGTACATATGCGTGATACTTGGCATGATGAAGAATGCCTCCCTAGCTAAGAGGGAGTGTTGATGATTGCATCTATGTGAGGCATTCTCCATTTTACAAACCTATGATATGTGGATCATTGTAGCTATGTGAGACTTTCTACATCTTACAAACCTGAGAGAAAGCCCCTAAGAAGGGTACGTGGTTCCTATCTGAGATAGAGCTAGAACGTAGAGATGACCTCCTCCATTCAGAGAGTTGAGAAGAACTCCAAATGATTATCCTGTGGGAAAGGCGATCTGTTGAGTTGGACATGCATGTGGCTGAGCACAAGGTGAACGTGTGAAATTCCAAAGTGTTGGGGGCATATTCATGAGAAAAAAAATGAATATGATGTATTAGCCTCCTCTGAGAAGAAGAGTTGACGAGAAAATCTATATGACTCTCATGTGTAATGCAGTGGGAAAGAAGATCTGTTGAGTGTACATGTCTATGGATGAGCACAGGTGAACGTGTGAAGAAGTGGTTCTTCTGTGTAATGCAATGAGCCAGAGATATGGATATCCATACAGATGTGCCCCTAGTGGATGAGCACTAGTGGGTGTATCATATCCCTTTCTATATTGTTCAAGAGTCAGACTTGCATGTAACCTTAATTGTAATGTAAAGGGTATAGGTCGGCCCCCCCTTAATGTGACTGGTAATTAATGTAAAAGATAATTAATATGGTTAATATTAATTATATTATGAGCTAGTGAGGTCGGTCATGTTGTTCCAATAGACACTTCTATTAATAGGTTCAGTCTAGTATAAGTAAAGATAAATTCCCCATTGAGGAATCATATCTTTCAAGTGAGTTTGGAAATTTCAACAAGTACACCTTCTTGGGAAAAGTGTGCACCTCTCTTGGGAACTAGTTTTCTAGGGTTTGAGAACCCTCTTGTGTGCTAGGTTTTATCTTGGTGGTGAAGGTCTTTCTCTTGAAGAATATAGCAAAGGATTTGGCTGGGTTTTCTTCCCTTGTTGAGAAGGGTTTCCCAGGATACTTCTTGTGTTCTTGTGCACGGTTCTTCTTCTTGTGATCTTGGTTGCTGCAACATTTATGGTTATGGTTAAATGCTAAAAATGGAATGATCTTCATGATTAACCTTGACTATTGAAAAATCAACAATATTTTCCTTAGTCTTGTGATCTCGAATTGATGAAAATTGTCTTTTTATCACCATGCATTGTCCATTATGGGGGTAAAACATAGTATTTTCCAGAGCAGATGGATTCCTTTAATGACTTGGGTATGTTGACGTACAATGTTTTAATGGCTATAGAAGTTTGAAGGTGTGTCCTTTGAATCTATTTGAATCAGATGGAACCTTCTTGATCTAATTTTCCATTCTATTGATATACTCTTCAAATAATCAGATGCAATATATTGACCTGAACTGATTGACTAGTTTTCGTTGGTTCTCTCTTGATATGGTATTATCTTGGTTTTCTGATGAATTTCATTGGTTTGTTGCCTTCATCTTGATCTCACTGGGGGTTTTTACATCGTTATGTTTCTATTGATTTTGGAATTTTCAACTGTTGAATGGAAGATACATTACAACCAAGTCATGAAAAAGTCAATGGAGCTCTTCAAGGAACCGATCCACAAATTTTTGGGAGTTATGTTGAGAAGGCTCGTCAAGGATAATATTTCAAAACTCATACAAGCACACAAAACACAAATCATACATCAGATTTCACATTCACTTGCATAAATACCACCTATTGGTCTTCAATTCCATGCTCAGAGGTTTTGAGAAGATACATGTTATACGTAGCTTTACTCTTTCATTTCCATGCACATTTATGATGTGGACACCTAAATCAATTTCAGATATTGAGCCTATTCAAACCACTACGTATGTGATATACAACCTGGTTTCAAGGAGTTGACAATGAAAGGAGTGCTAACAACAACTATTTGATATGCATTCACAATTAGTACAAAAATGGTGGTCATTACAGGCATAACCATTTTATTGCATGAAAGGGAACTTCCACTCGATAGACCAACATTCAAGCTAACTCAACTCCACTTCTCTAGTGGGATCTTGGCAACAGGAATTGGTAAGACTCATGATTTTCTTCCATGCATCCCAACAGGTATGGTTCCCTGTGTTTTCAATAGCATTAGCTTTTTTATTTAAGTGTTCCATGTCGGCCTCGATGCAAACTTTAGGTCTGGTTTATGTTGTGATATATTTTCAAACACTCTTCTGGGAGGGATTTACCTTACTCAACATTGATTTTGTTCAAATTGTCTAACGAGTTAAACATTTATGTTTAAAAATGGATAATAAATCAATATGCATCAGTGGTCTCTAGTTTTATTGATGTTATTTATGTTTCGATTGTATGCAGATCCCTCTCATGGAATTTTGTGCTCTCTTGAAGAGGACATCGCTCGAGCAAGACAAATGGCTTTAGAAAATTCGACATGATCATGATACATGTCGTGTGGAAATTTTAATCACAAATTTTCTTTTGGATTCTATTCTTGATTCCCCACACATGATCTTATTAAATGCTTTCATTTTTTTAAATCTTGGGTTGAAATCAATATCATACCTTGAATGGTTTGTCTATTTAGGTACAAGTGTGTAGTTGGTATCACACGCCTTATTTGAAGTAGTGAAGATATGAGAATGCCACATTGTAGCATAAGTTTTAGAGCTGGAAGAGGTAGAGAGTGAGTGAAGATCTTACATGGCTAGAGAAAAGCAATCTGGTGGACAACAAATGGAATCTCTTTCAAATCATTACTTCCTAAAGTACAAGACTTCAAAGATGAGCTGATAGTTTTCAAAAACTCATGATGACATATGCAATTATTAGCTAGTGCTAGCATTGAATCCCATCTAAATGAAATAATACGTGTATAAGATTTCACATGGATTAATCTTTTCAAGAGGTTACAAACCTATGTTGGGATGCATGAACATTCTTAAAGCTTCTAGAAACACTAATTTTCTTGATCTTTTTTTCCAAATACTCTTTATTGTTGACTGCATATCTTTTTATCATCATTTTCCCAAAGTTTCATTTTTCAATTGTAGCAAGTTTTGGGCTGAGCTTGTCTTTTATCTCTGAATATGACTCCTCTCTTTCTTTCCTAATATTTTTCCCCTAAAGGAACTTCATTCTCTATTTTTTTTTTCTTATGATCCTTGATTTTATTTGATGACATACATACATCTCACCTCTATTTATCTTTTATAGGAAGCACCTTCGCACTGGAAACAGGCTCGAATCAGCTTGCATCTCTTTCCTAACTCATGAGTTGAACTATGGGTCTATGTTTAATGATGAATAGGAACTATTTTGGAATATTGTGAAAACAGTCAGACCATGACTTAATAGAGTGGTTAATCAATGGTCATTCTTGAATGTTGTCTGGTGAGAAAATCCTATGTACTGGGGGAACCATCCACGCACTAAGTAGTTGCTCGCATGAAAGGTGAGGTGTCAAAGTATACAGGATGAAAATAAAAAGGGATAACCTTATTTATCCAGGAGTAGCAAATATGAAAGGTAAATATCAATAGTTGGAATTCATCCCCTATCATGATAAAAGAAGGCCACTAATTTCCCCATCCTTTGAATGCTAAACATACACTAAATAAATCGAGAAGGAATGGGAAAGAAATCTTGACCAGACTAGGGGACATGCATATATCTTCGTCGAGGATATGGACACTTGCTGGTAGTGGAGCAAGGTCTTTGACGTCGTGGTGACTCCATCGGGGCTATGGATTCTTACGAGAAGTGGAGCAACACCTGAGAGATAATATATATGGACATGGTGAAAATATTTTTATATCCAAAACCTATATCATTCCCATGATGTAGATACCGACCTAAATCGTCGACGCAAGTGAAGGAAATAAATCTCACCGTCATTCATCCTCTATTTACAACAAATGAGCTCTATTAGTCGGCATGCAAGCATCACCAATGAGCCCACCACAATGGAATATTTTAGGGAATTGTTGCACATAAATTCTAGAATTTCTGATCTTAAAAGTAATTATATGACCCTCTACATTTTTTTTCTCATAAGTTAGGGAAGACTAGCAGAGTTTTTGGCTTTTCCCAGTGTGTCACCATTTGTTGTGCCCGCACAATGCCCTCCCTAATTTATTCTCTTTCCTTTTCCCTAAGAGAATAAATTTCCCCCCTACTAAACTTCTCTACTAGAAAGCCTCGCAGACTCTCTCAACTTGTTGAAAAATCAACTCACCTTTTTTTGTCTTCATTGAAACCTTTCATTCCTTCACTTAGAATATTTATTAACTTGCAAAAATTTTAGACTGTGGTAATACTGGCAAGTTTGTGACGAACTCCCCGACACAGGCAGTACCAGTGAGTTCATGACATAATCGTTGACACTAGAAAGGCTACAACACTTAATATTTTTGAGCTCAAAGTTTAGTATACCGATGAAGTTCCAATAAACTTGGTCGATGCACCAACCACCTTCAAATAAACTTCGTCGATACATCGATCGAGTTCTAGTAAACTTCGCCAATACAATACCCTTTGCATACATGTGTAGATGGTGTGACCATCGTTGATACGTCAGTACACTTCCTCTCATCTTCATTGATGTATGTTGTATCATAGAGTCTCACATCATCTTCGTCGATACATCACGTATCGTTAAATTTCCTTCCTTTCTCTCCAATACATAGTGTATCAGCGAGGTTCATATCTTTCTCTCCAATACACTTCTTGTTAGTGATTTTACCTCTTATGTCACCGATGTACCAACTGAGAGATGGAAACCCCTCATCAACATTGATCATATCAACAGTGATATTATTTTCCTCATTGGCATAAACCTTGTCAGCAAGACACGCCTTCATCTTGAGACCTCTCATATTCTCCTCCATCTCTAATCCTTCTTGTTTTGCTCGTCAGCCGTATTTCTATCATTTCCAATTGTTAAGCATTTCATGCATTACTGGATAACTGATGATTGATTCCTACCTCACTTAATCTACATTATGTTGTAGTCGTAATTGAGTATTGTGATAATTTGGGCAAATCTATTTGTGTCGCTAGTAGCCTTTATTGTGCATACCATATCAGCCTGTCTACATTGTGTTTCTTGATTTTATGACTAACCATGATCATGAAAGTGTTTTTTAACATCAAGTGGGTTAATTGCAACATCTATAAGACTTACACTAGCTCTAAATTGCATCTTGGAATAAAATTGGTCCTCCCAACTCCTAAAAACGCTAAAGTGCTCCAAATGTTAGTTGGTTGTTTTCACGGGATTGGTTGTTTTCAATTGGTTTTGCTACAATGGATGAATCAAGAGCATGTATAACACACATAACACAGGAGCTTCCAAAACTGAATTTGGGCAAAGTGGAAACAAGAATAGGAACCAAACTTTCATTAGAAAACACCTTTGCTCACAATATTTGGACATTTCTTAAAGTCTATTTTTTGTCCCCAAAGTAGTCCAACTGTATGATTGGTGTATTTACAATTACAACATAACTAATGGAATCAAAATACGAGGTTTAAAAGTGTCAAAATGATCGCCAGGGAGTTATCACCCAAACCAGCCTCGTTAGTCGTGACACCGATGGAATGTTTGAGTGGAATGGTCAATTATCTCATTGGAAGGATCTCTCTGTGCTCTTTGTGTCACAAAAAAACAGTACCCAAATTGGACGTTGTATGAGTAAGTTATGAGCTTTCAAAATCAAGCTAGGCAATGTCAAGATCTCCTTCAACAAGGCAACTGGTTAGCATCCTTTGTTTCAAGCCCATACGCAAATGTCGCATTGAAAAAAATAGAAATTATTTTGAATTAAAATTATTTAATTTAAATTTATTTAAATTTAAAAAATCATTTAATTTTAAATTCATTTAAATTAAAATAATTTAGATTAAACTATAATTTAAAAAATACAACAAGGCAAATTGGTTCATGACATGGAGGAAGGATTTTTAAATAATTCCAAAGTATATATAACATGGTGGAAAGGTTGTAATAAAATATTTAAGTTTACGTGGAGGGGAGGGCTCATATCCCATGCACCCCCCTTCATGTTGTCCTTTGTTTAAGTTTCACACGCCCCTAAAAAAACCAAAGGAACGAGCTCAAGTCAAACAAATAAAAACATTTGTACCAGAGAACTTGCCTGTAAATAGCCCGATGCACCTAAAGAAGTTATGATGAACTAGCCCTATGCACCCAGAGGAGATGCTTGGAACTAGCCTGATGCACCCAGAGGAGATGCTTGGAACTAGCTCGGTACTCAATCAGAGGCAAACAAAATATGGTATTGAATGCTCCTAGAAGCGATGGAATTAACTTGGTCATTATGTTAAAATGTTGTGTGTTGGTAAAAACTAATCCAAATACATGTTCTAGTGATGTGTGGGTTTTATTTGGTAAACACCATGTGATGTGGTGTATGCATGGGAGGTGGAAGGGTCACGCTCCCTTCCTTTCACTTCAATGCATTACAATATGGGGAAGGGGGTGGTGGTCCATGCCCCCTCCACCTCATACTTTGAACGACAAAAAATTGGCCATGAGAGGGAGAGGGGGGGACTCACAACCACCCCCCGTATTTTATTTTTTAAAATTGACTTAGCTATTAAATTTATTTAACCCCCTTCTCAATTAAAAAAAAAAAATTAAACCTTTAAACTAAACCTACTTGTGGACCTCTCCACAGTGAAACCATTGCACAACAAATTAGTATGCTTCCACACACAACATACCAGTGATACCGATACTGGGTCTAAGTTCATATACCACATCGACCACTTGTGATTCCATGCAACATGATACGACTCGAACTTCTCCAATTCTTTAATAATTTCCTCAACCATCAACTCCCCAGCAAAGGAGTCACCTATTCCCCGTCTATACATTTAGTGTTGGATCTAATCACTTGATCTTCATTGATAGAAACCAGAGAAGTTTGTTCCTTCTTCACCGATACATACCAGAGCAATGTGTGCCTTCCTTGTCGATACAGAGACATGACCCTACCAAACTACCTTTCATATTTTGGCCATAAATGTGTACTCTGGTACTTGTTTTGTGCATTCCTTATACCATTGGAAATGTATTTCTGAGATCCACAAATTCACAGTTATATGATTTGAGATATTCTTCACCAATTGTTCACATTTTTCAGGATTAAGATGTGGCACATTGTCAACAGTCCTGGAGAACACAACACCTCAACCAAGAGCACGGGAACCAGGAACCGAGATAAGGGAAGCATATACAAACTCTTAATTAATTAATGTTTCAGTTCTATAGGTTCAAATTCATGGTTTTAATAGTTTATTTCAAGGTTATTCTATGGTCACTCATCTATTAAATGTTGAATGGTGATAGGTACCCATGTTAAAGGAAGGTCATACTCAGCAACCATGATAGGCAGCGTGTAAGGGAAGAAAACCATGAAGGCACAACTGAAGCACATCAAGTAAAACTACCAGTATGCAACAGTATCCTTGCAAATGTGATCAGTCATTGAGGATAATATAGAAACAACAATAGTGGTTGCAACAACAAGGGAACAATGAAAAGGCGTTGAACTTGAATAGTCGAAGAAGAATTTTGAATCCCATTATGGTTGAATATCAAACATGGAGAGATAAGCATTTTCCCATGTCCAGACCAGTCTTCATGGTGGGTGAGGTGCACCATGGCCAGAATCTATAATATCCCCCCAACACTAAAAGACAAATTCGAAATGTAACTGCATAGTATACATTAAATCATAAACATTTATGGTGTCCTTGTTCTCTCATCATTACAAATGGGATAAGGAAAAAAGTTTTTAAATGAAAGGTCATAAGGGGAAGATGGAAGGCCAAGAGTCAAGTTGAAATTCAATAAATATGGGGATTGTATCCAAGTAAGGGTCTTTTGTCTCTTGGAGATTTCATGTACTGTTATTGAAATTGTTAATGAGAAGAAGTTTGTTTGGCCAAGCTATTTTCTAGAGAGATTTGATTCTCGTGTTAGACATATTGTGAACTATTCCTTTGTGTTTTGGGTCATGACTCGGCTTGTGTAAGAATGTACTTCATATGATAGAATATTCCTATGTATGATGGCTAGATTCTTATTTTTGTTCTTCAGAGAATATTTGTCTAAATTTGTGGGCATATAACTGTAAATGATTGTTTAAATGCTATACTATTTTGTGTTTACAGTTATTTATACATATTTATGTCTTTGATCTGTGTGAACTATTTCTCGGGCCATTTATAGGAGCATGGTTGGTTCTATGTTTTATTTCTGGTTACCTTAGTTTCGTCCATACGCATGCATCTTAGATTAGTTGCATTTCATTATTTATCTTAGAAACCATCATTGATGGACCCAGATGCAACCGGTAAACTCAAAACTGAAAATGGATGTTGGGCCAGAATTCAGATGGGTTCCCTATTCCAAACAATGAGAGGTATAATTAGTACTTCTTACTAGGGGTAACCCCTACTATTGACAAAGCGAATTTTTCCCACATCAACACAACGGTATATGGAATGCCCCCTAACTCCCTAGGAATGAGGAGATATGAATTTTTTTGTCAAACAACCCAGCCAGGACATAAATAACATAAATAAAGGACAGATGTGCGTGGTTTTAGAGTATACAAGAAAGACATCAAGTATGAGGTTCACAAAAGAGATCAGATGTGTGCTAAATGAGTTGGGGTGTATTTTTGGGATCTAAAGGTGTGTAAGAGAAGTCTGAGGGGTTTTCTTGGGTTTTTCTTCTTAAGGTGTGCTAAGACGGACTGAAGGACTGTGATGTTGTAAAGAGTGTTGTTTTTACATTGTGATGCTATAGTATGGAAATATATTCTATGAATGATGACGGGATTCTCGCTAGGGAATAAAGGCTAAATATGACTAGGGTTTGAAGCTATGGACATGATGATGTTGTGAAATGCATGAAATATGAAGCATGCATATGAAGTAAGAAGAAATTTGTGTATGAAAATATTATATTGGTGTCTATACAGGTCTTACTAAGTTGGTGCTCATTTGAAGAGATTGGTGTCTCCATTAGGCTGGTGCTTACACAATATCTTGTTGATTTGGTGTTCATTTGAAGATATTGGTGTCTCTAGTAGGTTGGTGCCTACAAGTATTGTTGCTAAGTTGGTGTTCAGGTGAGGGATTAGTGTCTCCAACAAATTGGTACTTGAAAATATTGTAACAGTAAGTTGGTGCCTACATGTGCTATTGATTTTGTGCTTAGGTGAGGGGATCGGTGTTTCCAACATGTTGGTTCCTACAAAAATTGTAATGATAGGTTGGTGCCTACATGAATTTATAATGATAAGTTTTATGTTTTTATCCTCATTGGGTTTCCATGTTAAACTTTGTGCATTGTGTTTTGTGTTTATATGTGATCATTGTTTCTCAACTAATGAATGATTGATGAATGGATAAATAAATTAAAAAGTCTATTATACTTATTCACCCCCCTCTCAGTATAAGCGAAAATTCAACACTACCATCTCTGAAATTATCACTAAATCCGGAGTGAACTCAACTCATTTTCTTCTACCTAAGTGTATAATCTGGTAGATATAGAGGATATTCATGGAGAGCTTCGGAACATGTAACACATTCTAAAAACTTCCATAATCAAGTTCCACACTCCCTTCTCCACACATTCTCATAGGTGTTTTGTCTCCCATCAACATAGGAGGTCTAGTGCAAGGTACCAAGGAAGAAAAAGAATGTTTTGATGCAACCATCTCGTTAGATCCACCTAAGTCTAAGATCCATCTATCAAGAATGTTTTGATGCAACCATCTCGTTAGATCCACCTAAGTCTAAGATCCATCTATCATATGATGAAGAAATTGTTTTCAAAACATGAACCTTACCTTAATCCTCTAGTGTATTTTCTTCATTCTTATTCTTGACATTGTCTGGTATGCAATTTGCAAGGTTGCGTTGTTGAAGTACTTTCTCCATAAGATCAATTGTCTTCACCATACAAGACCTCTCAAGATGAAACCCTTTGATATAGTAGCTACACTTTTTTCTCTCCTTCTTAGAATTTCCTCCCTTGGGGTTCAATGTCTCCTTAGAGGATTCAATTGTTTATTCATCCATATGATAAATATCCCTTGATTTATGCTTGTTCTTTTTGCTATTGTCTGGCACTACAAGAGCATGGGCCTTGGATCTTCTTAGATCCCCCATCTAAATGAGCTTATTCTACTCATGAATGGGTGATTCTATGAGGTCATCCATAGAGGTCATATTCCTAGATTTTCCCATAGAAATCCGTGTAATGTGGAAAGAAGAAATAAACACACAAAAATTAGGCCCTAACTTTGAAACAATTGAGAGGAGAAACTACTCCCCTTTCCTATCAATTCCACAAGATTTATCCTATTGAAGAAAAGTATTAAACTTCGAAAAGTAGTCTTGTAGGGTCTCAAAGTTGCTTCGGCTCAAAGATATGAGCTCATTCTCAAATATATTTCCTCTCAATTGATCTTCTTATTATAATTAAAACCTGTCAGTTGGGACAGATCCCACCTATCCAACGGTGAAGCCGGTTATAGCCTCTTTGATAGCTTTGCACGAGACAGATACTATCGGCACCTCAAATGGTACTATGTTTGAGGTGGTGAAAAGGAGAAGAAGGAGAGGTGAGGGACTTGTGTAAAATACCTCTTAGGACCAACCAACCTGGGTATTGACCTCCCTCAGCTTCCTAGGTGGCCGAAAAGGCCTAGGGGTGACTTTTATGGACAAGAGGGTGAAAATGAGTTAGCTGATTTTTAGACCAAAAAACTAATAAAAGCGAATAGTAAGATGTTTGCTCCCTTGTGACCTTTGGAAAATGCTCGGAATTTTTTATGGGGGTAAACCGGGGTTCCAAACAATTTCCCTATGAATGACTTGTGCAAAAATACTAAAAACTAAGAGTCCAAATGTCTTTAGAAAGCTACAAACATATCATTTACGGTGGCTTTAAGTGATGAAAAACAAGCATTTCGGGCTTTGTAATACGTGAAAAGAAGCCCAAAATTTCCCTGAAAGTGGTCCCAAAACTTTTAAAAGTTGAAAAAGGAGTCTGAAAATGAAATTACAACCCTTCAGTAAGTTGCAATAGCTATGAAAAGGATGTAATTGTTTGCAAACTAATATTTATCAGGGTGTTGGGTGGACTGATGGAAGTTTTAAGACCTTAAGCATGTATTAATTATAATTTTTAAGTTGATTAATCACATGCAATGATTACCACACAGTTTTGAAGGTCCTCCCAACCAGGCTCACACCTTCACAATTTTTTTTCCTTGTATAAAAAGAGTGAGCTTTCATACCCCCACTTGATTAGAATGAAGAGTGCCCCATTTAGTTCAAAGAAGGAGAGATTATCCCTTTCTCATCACTAGTGCTTTTTGGCTCTTAAATTCGCTTGGATGGAAGAAGGATACATGTGCAAAGGAAGAGGCTCAAGACCCCCCCGAGCAATTTTTATCTAAGCTTACCCAAGAAGAGTAGTATTCCAACCCAAGATAAGTTATTCAACATATTAACTGTGAGATTTACCAACAACGAAGAAAAAGAGCTTACTCAATCGATGTGAGGTAGACAAATTATGAATGACCCATGTAGAGGATTCCCTGGCTTTGACTCCTAGTGTTCTAGAAATTTAAATTGCATAAATGAAAAGGCCAAGCCATCCACGTGGAAATATCATGTCTTGGTTTCACAAGCATGTCTCTTGGTTGACAAAATTGAAACCTAACTAAATTAAATATGATATAAGTCTATATATATATATATATATAATACAGTTTACAGTTTTGTTTTGTGAGGCGGACCCCTGCCTTTTGTCTTCAAGTGTTTTGCATGTTTTTTTGGTTTTTGATTTTTTGAATGGCCTCTTTAGGGGAAACAACCTATAAGTCGGAAATAAAAACAAATAAACAATATAATAAGTACCATTTCACCTTCTCTAGTAAACTTGACATTAATCACAGCAGGTATGATGGTAGGGAAACCCATCCATCACCTAATCACAATGTTATGTGCCTTTTTGCCTTCATCTTAGGTCACGTGGTACTTGAATAAATCCAATAAAGAATAAATCAAAAAATATATGCTACTCAAAAAAAAGGAATGGGTTGAAGCTCATTGTGGGCTGCATAGTTGCCATATGAAAGAGAGCTTCAACTAGTTCCTTGGTTAAGGATTGAAAATTATCTAATACAAATTAAATCAATAAAAATACACACAGAACAATTTCATATTTCCATGAACAGAAAATTAAATGAAAACCAAGAATTTTCTTTACATAAACAAGCTATAATAACAATGAAACATGTGAAATATTTATGAAATCAAGTAAAGTAAAAAAAAGTGTGAAAATGAGAGTGGGGGAAGGATTTTACAAGGTTGTCTGATGTTTTTTTCTTGATACTTTGTTGTCCCCTTTGCCTCAAACATGTCTTCAAGTGGTTCTCGACTGCTTATGTGAAGCAGAATGAGCAAAAGATTACTTTCTAGCAGGTTAGCAATGAAATGTTTACTATCTTTAATAACAAAACTGAATTAAAGAAAATATAAAATTGGAAATTATAGGTATAAATAAGGCAAGTAAGATTGTTGTCCTGACTAAAATGGTCAATTTTCTTATTTAGGACAAAAATAACAAAGGGCATAAAACTAAAATCTAAAAGAAGAATGGAAGAAGAAGAAATGAACAACTATAACCAACAAATAACAGAGAGCTTAAGGGTTGTGCAAAGGGACCCCTAGACCTCCTGAACACCAACTATAGCTGATATGCCTAGTTCCTTCATGAAATATACACAAAAATCACTTTAAACAAGTCAAACAATAGTTGTTAGTACATGAAAACCAACAAGTTAAACCAAAGGAATTAACAAGAAATACCTAGCTAATTGATCCCTCCTGGATATAGCTAACATAAAAATTATTTACTACTACCCATCAACCCTTAAATAGCAAGTATCCAAGTCCCAACAACCAAAAGGAGAACAAGTGAGTAAAAACACTAGGAACTCTTAGATAAAAAAAAACAATAGAGCTTTTGTGCTATATTCAACAAGTCTCCTTAATACAAAATCCATCCTCTTATTTATAAGAGAAGAGGAGGCTAGGGTTAGGTCACAAGACACTTGTCACTTTTGAGAAAGTTACAAGTGGACCAACCCTAAAGTTCTTTTGTCTTTTTAGAAAAGGAAAATATAATCTAATTTGATTTCAACTTCAATTACAATATTTTATTCAAAAAAAAACAAAACATTTGAGAGATATATACTTTGGAAAAAAATCATTTGGGGAAAATGAAAAAATTGAGTGCCCCTCATCATTTTCCTTGAGATTTTTTCCATCCAATGGAATCTTGATTGTTGGCCATGTTTTTCAGCAGTAAGTTAGGTATCTTCATGGTGCCCAAGGCCATCAATGGTTGTCGGATTCACTGAAGGTGAACGCCCAAGGCTTGGGGAAAATTTAGATCACTTTGGAGGGAAGGTGGGTCTTCAATGGTTGTCGAATTCACTGGGGGTGAACGCCCAAGGCTTGGGGCAAATTTAGATCACTTTGGAGGGAAGGTGGGTCTTGGGTTTGGTCACTAAAAGTAAGGAAGTGACTATTTTTAAGGAACTTTTCATATCTGATTCGATGCCCACTTCCACCCCTATAACTATTCCCTCGACACGGTGAAGCATGGCTTCAACCAGGATAGAATTGGTAAAAGGCAGTCTCGGTCCCGAACCTTGGAAGGATGTTCCCTCTTGTCAAATAGACAAAAATTTGAAGAATGCTTCAGCTGTTAGTTAGTGTCCACCAACTTTCCTTCCTTTGTTTCATGGAATTGGCCCATATGAGCTAGATATGGCCCTTAAAAGGTAACCTGAAAGTGTTAGTTGATAGTTGATCAGAGGAAAAATGAAATATGAATTATAGGTTGAACAATATAATTTACATGTTGCTACAGGTCTATATTATTGTAGAAGAAATGGGTCTCCCTCGGATTTCAAAATTTTGGCCCTGAAGGCCTCCAATTAGGGCCCCCTTTCGACACATGTTCTTAAGTCAAAGTAAGGTACCCAACTCTCCATAATGTTTCACATAAAATCAAGGATGATCTTCTAAAATTTGTCATGCTTGGATTCTACTTCTCGCCACAGTCATCTAGACTATTCCTGGGTGAAAATCCACCTCTGAATGAGGAAGACATGATATTAATTATGCTTATGTCTTTTGGGGGAGGAATCAATTTAGTTATAAGTTGAAACTATATTAATATATATATATATATTATCAATGAAATATTTATGAAAGAGAGAGAAGTTATATAAAATTTAATAATTGTTAAATATAAATAAAATAAAATATATATATATATATATATATATATATATATATATATAATGTTTTATTTTTATTTTATATTTAACAATTATTTAAATTTTATATAATATATATAAAAACAAAATAAATGTAACAAACATTAATATATATATATATATATATATATATATATATATATATATATATATATAATAAATTTTAATTAAATAATATAACATAACCTCTCCACCCCCTACCCCCTCAATTCATATATACAACCATATATTAAACCCCGAATTACATGCTATACCAATTTCATCATTTTAATTAAATAATATAACATAACCCCCCCCACCTTTGACCATACATATACAAACCATATATTAAACCTCGACCATATGCTATACCACCCCATCTTTGAGAAACTATTAAAAATTTTAAAAAATTAGTTTGTAATAGACCCCAGTGGTGGCTTTGCCCTTGTGGATAGAAATCCCCCTACCCCTCTTCCATTGTGTTTTTCTGGTGCATGAACGATGAAGGAGACGGGTTGGAGGGACTCGGGCGACAATCTACATAAGGTGTCCCCATTGGTTTGGAAGAGGTGGATCGATGGTGGTTTTCCTGTGAAGAGTACGGGGTAAATTCATCGTCAGTGGTGGCCCTGTTTGCATATGTCTGGCAGTCAATGGGTGGTGCAGCCCATACATTGATTTTTTCAATTTTTGTCAGTTTTTTAACTATGGAAAAGAGAGGGGAGGTCACAGGTTCGACCCCTTCCTCCTCCATTTTGTCAATTTTGTATATGGTTGGGGTTTTCTGAGTGGGGGAAAAGAGGAGGTCAAGGTATCAAACCCCATGGAATCCAAAATGATAGGTATATGTCTGTAATTATACATAAAATGCAGATTTAAGAGGGTTATGGAGGCTTGGGCCTGGTGCCCAGAAGGGGTTTGAATCCCCTCCCTCTTGCAAATTTTATCAGGTAACTACTCAATAAACCAAATAACCAGAAAAAATCCATGAAAACTCAGCAAAAGAACACTACTCTGGTAATCAAATTCTAAACCAACAAATTTAATGGCATGCAATCCATTTTTCAGGGAAGAAAATGAATAGAAGTCAGCAAAAATTGTATCTTTGAAAACCTAGAACCAGTGGTTTGGGAATCAAATTGGTATGGGGTACATATGCCCTCTATTGTTGGTGTTGGTCAATGTACAACCATCTTCTTCTGAAACCTTGTGTTGCTACTAAACACCTTTGCCTGAAACCCTTTTCCCTCCAGAGCCAGAGCACAAGTGTAAGGGGGAAGAGTGAAGCTTATATTTTCCCATAATTTTTTATTTTCCCCAATTTATGATTTTGCATGGGGGATACATGTCATTCTCCTCCCTTTCCTCACTTTTTAATTTTTTATTTCCTCAAAATACATGCAAAGTCAAACCCTTGACTTTGAATTTGACCTTTTCATTGAGCTTGAAAATGGTGTCAGAAGAGATAGAGTCAAAATGTGACATGGGGCATGTCATTGGAAAGGTCTCGATGAGTCCGTCATGAATATGATATTAGAAATATGATCCTATGCCACCTAGACCCTCCATTTTGGCCATGAATTTATGCTCTCTAAAACCTCGATTAGATCATGGGGCCCACAAAATGCCCAAACTTGCGAAAGGTGCCACATCATC
The DNA here is from genome assembly GCA_010110895.2 of Picea sitchensis. Lineage (NCBI taxonomy): Eukaryota > Viridiplantae > Streptophyta > Pinopsida > Pinales > Pinaceae > Picea > Picea sitchensis. The sequence goes on along the minus strand of SNQJ01S0013327.1, from coordinate 92,592 downwards.
ATACGATGTCCAATCGATGCAAACAAAGTATTGATGGAAAGGCCTTGATCAACTATGTGGGAATGGAACTTTTTAAATTAGTTGTTAATCACTACTTTTATTACCCTGAAACTCTACCATGACATCTAGTTAGACCATCCTGCCTCAACCAGTTCAGAGATTTGTGGCAGCTCTAACTAGATCATTTGATGTTAGAATGAGGAAAATGAGGCATCCTTGGAAAGGAATTTGAGTCTACGATTGCATGGAAAATTTTATTTTGTAATTTTGAACCTACCAACAACAAATTTTTAACCCTGAACCATTATTACCAACCTGGCCTCTGAAACTAGTCCTAAACTTGTGAATTCTTGTTCTCACCAACCGGGGGTCAAAAACATGGATATGATATACCATTGGAAAGGTATCACAATTCCCTGCATCAATGATAGGCATGATTTTCCTTCCAATTTATATCTCGGAATAGAAATTGATCAGTAAGTCATAGCTATGGATTTTGACCATTTAGGAGGCGTGCAATTTGTTCCCTTCGTAGACTGGTCATATGAAATCAGAATCAGACACATGATAGCCCATTGGAAATATTATCCTGAAAAATATAGGGTGAACCCACTTTATTTTACACACTATGAATAGATTTCATTTTATTTCTTGCAAAAGACCATGTTCATATGGGTCCCTCCTGATGACTAGCGAAAGGGGCCAACTTTGAACATTTTGCAAACTGAGTCCTTAGTTCATGAAATATGAATTGAAAATCCTTGAAATAGGGAATTATGATATGGAAGGGTTTCAAAACTCTAAAATAATATTGGGAAGGCCTCCCCTATGAGAAAAATATCATGGTTCTGGGACAAGCCGAACAAGCTTGGAATGAGCCCACTTGGGTGTCGTCAAGATGTTGATGGATGTAAGGATATTGATGATTGTTATGTAGATGTCCAATAGGTGATAGTAGGCCAGGGAACACTCTAAATTTTAAATCCATTTATCTCTACTATACCTCTGATTGATAATGGAGGCACTGACCAAACTAAATCTAAATCCTTATAACTGATTTGAGTTGAGACAAAATGACTTGAAATACTCTTCTAGTGTCTAATAAGTCATTATGTTCTCAGATGAAACCTTTGAATGCAACCCAATGATACTCTTTAATGGGAAAGGGCCATAGTAATTATGAATCCTACCACTATCTTTCACTGAAACCAAAGCATAATGGGCTACTAAGAGAAACCCTCATGCCATATCGTGAAGAAATGAAAGTGATAAACATCATGTTGAGACCAAAGAATATTTTTGTGTTAACGATATTTGTGTCATGGGGTTAATGCCTTCTGAGGAATGTATAAAAATGGGATCATGTAATGTACCCCAAATTACCCATAAAAAATAAAAAATAAACTAAGGAACATTAAATCTCCTTTTTATTTAAACAACTCATTCTGGAAGGCTTATAGTTAACATAGGTAGGTAATAACCATCATTATTAACTTCTACATATCTATTAAGATCGCTTCTCACACTTTAAATATTGACCTTCAAACATATTCAATCTTACTAGTATCAAAATACTATCCTATATCTATTTGTTTCAAACTTAGTCCTATACTCATTTCTAAGCTCTAACCACTATGTATAGCACACATGAAATAACCCTAATCGAGAACACGAAATAAAATTACCTATGCAAATGATAAATTTTAAGACCTAAAGGATCGAAACATGTAACCATAAGTGAAAGAAAAATAGTCCTAACAGAACGATGATCATGCGTTACTTTAACTGGCCGAACCAAGGTCTTGTGAGCACTAATTATATTTAACTCTCGGTTATCCTTATCATAAATGTCTCTTTCAAAAATAAAGCTTAATGATAACGAACTATAAGTCACGCATTAACTGAACGATGAACTAGGTGTGATAATCCTGGGTAAAGTACCTTAAAGGAATCGTCCTCTCTCGCATTAAATCAATATGAAGTCGGAAGGTTTTCTGTCAGTCGTGAGTTAAAGAGCCTTTGTCCAATCCATTAATGGAGACCATGTGAAAGGAAATCCTGAGGCCATCACTAGACCCCGGGTCCAATGCGATTTTTCCACCTCTACTCTATCACATGGTTGTATGTGGTCTTCGTACTTGATCCAGAATCGAATTCAGGAGGCTTCTTAGGTCTAGAAAAGGCTCAAACATGAAAGTTGTCATAATTGAATGAAACCAATTCCATTGTGACCAACTTGTCGTGCTAATTCCTACAATATATTTACTTTCTCAAATGGACGTTGTATGCGAGAGTTATCGCACTCTGACCGTTTTCCCAAACAACGAAAAATTCAACAGGTCCAATGGACGTTGTATGTGAGAGTTATCACACTCTGACCATTTTCCCAAATAGTGAAAAAGTCAACAGGTCTACTAGAAAAAAGTCAATGCTGATGTCAGCATGACATAACCAAAGCTATTTTGTGATGCTGACATGCCAGAGGCAGGTGATGACATGTGGTGACCAGTGACTGGGCAGAGGATGCAGGCATGGACCAATCCAGTGTTGACATGTGGCAGTTGGTTGGTTTAATGTGGAGGTTCCATGTGGCACCCCATCGTTGGTTGGTGGCGTTGTTTAAAAATTTGATAGCTCATTAGAATGGAATCCATGACCGATCGGAAGAAGAAGCGCTTGAGGAGAGGTCTAGCACCAATGCAAATATCATATGGATTGTTTCATATAACCCACATTATTTTATAAATGTTGTATGTATTAAGGTTTGGCGGGGAGGGAGTTGGGGCTAAGCCTCAGCCGATGGTTTTATCCTTGAATGTGACCACCGATCAGCAAAAGGAAGCGGGGCGCATTACTAAAACCACCAGTGCATGTTTTTTATGGCACTTCCACCATGTAATATGGGGCTAGAACCCAGGGTCTTTCGCATGGGAAGGGGCACGGTCCCATTGCATTGCACCATATGCCCACAAATCAAGGAGCTAGCGTGATCTTGGGGCCAGTGCTTAGCCCTTTGGTCTAGCGCTTGGGCATATTAAGGTGCATGTGACCAGAATAGGGGCTAGGGGTGCATGTAATTTGGGGGCTTAAGCCCATATTTTTATACAGAGTGGGTTTTTCACTATACAGTATGGATTTTTATTTGATTTTTATGCCTGTTAATGGAGGATTTGGCCCATTTTTGGGGCATATTGGGCTCTTTTTGAGCCCATACTTTGGGAGGAAGTTGGGGAAGGATAACCAACTTCATATCTATATAAACTAGGCCTGTTTGAGGCCATGGAAGGACAATCAGAGAAGAGTTATGTTGAAGCAAAGCCAAGCCAAAACCATTTTTATGCAGGGAAGCTATTGAGGAGGAGACCTTTGCGGGCCATTTCTGGGAGCTACACTCAATATTTTTTAGTGCCTTCAGTTGTGTTGGATTTCTGAGGTTGAGCAGAACATAGTGAGGCCAGTATGATATCCATTTGATGTATTTTTTCTGTACTTTGCAGGCATTGAAGAATTAATAAAGAAGCCTCCCCCACTAAGACAAAGGCCCAGAGACGTAGGCAATTTTGTGTCGAACTCCGTTATCACTTCTCTTGTTATGGTTTGTTGTTCTTCATGATTATGTTCAGATATGTATATTGTTTTATGGCTGCTATGTTTCTTCATTAAATTCATCCTCTTTGGTTCATCTTCATAAATGATTAATTAACACATGCAATTAATAACTCAACCACGGTCATTAAAAGATATTTTCAGATCAAGTGGTATCAAAGCTAGTTGACATTTGGATTTGAGTTTTGCATGTTAACCAGGGAAAAGCTACAACATGGTGAAGGGGAGCTTGTTGAAGAGAATCCATTAATTGGATTGAGAAAGAGAGCTTCTCACAGCGAGAAGATGGCATTAGAAGAGAGACTTTCTCAGGATGAGAAAGAGTTTCGAAAAACTTTCTTTGCTATGTCGAAGATGATGAAAGTTTTGTACGAGGATTACTTGGAACAAAAAAGACTAGTTTTGGGTGAATCTTCAAAGGGAAAAAGTGAAGAGGGAGAGGATCCTCCTCAGATTCCTCCTTCACCTCCATCATCACCTCCTTCTTCTCCTTCTTCTTCAAGTTCAAGTTCTAAATCTAATGCAAAGANTCAGACTCCTCCTTAACCTCCATCATCACCTCCTTCTTCTCCTTCTTCTTCAAGTTCAAGTTCTAAATCTAATGCAAAGAAACATGTTCATAAACATAAGAATGAAATGCCATTATTAAAACTTGATGTTAAATTTGAGTTAACCATATATGATGGTGAAGTTAATACAGAGAGACTTGACAATTGGGTCAGGCATATGGAGCTTTACTGCAGTGTGCAACAAATCAAGGATGAGGCCACACAAATTAAGTTGGCATCTTTGAGACTTGCAGGCACAACTCTCATTTGGTGGCAAATTAAGTTGCAAAATGGAACACAACAAGTGGGTAATGTATTTCCATCGTGGCAAATGTTTCATTTCTGCACTTAGGAAACAATTCTATCCTTTGGGTTATAAAGAAAAAGCATTAATTGAATGACAATATTTAAAACTAAGAAAAGGACAAAGAGTGCAAGAGTATATTGATGGCTTTCGAAAAATGGCATTGATGTTAGATATCCCTTTACATACACAGGAAACCCTTATAAATTATATAGGAGGTTTACCTGCACATATTAGAAATACCCTATTCATGTTTGGACCCACTAACCTTGATGAGGTTTTTTCTCAAGCTATGTATATTGAAGCAGGGAAAGCAGGTGTATTAGGGGAATCGTCTTCAAGGAAAGAGGACAAGAGTAAGTGGCATGGAAAAAAGGCAAATGTCGTGGCGAGAAAGGAAGAGAGGCCCTCTTGCAAGCATTGCAAGAAAGAGGGGCATGATGAGGATAGATGTTGGCAGTTGCATCCCGAGAAGAGGCCAAAGTGGTTCAAGGAAAAGAAAGGGAAGCAAACAGTTGTAGCGACAACAAGACCCATAGACTTGGGATCAGATTCAGGTGATGAATCAAAGGGCTCATTGGTTGGTATGATAGGTAAAATTGGTGAAGGCATTGATTGTAGAAGTAACTTGTTTCATATAAGGGTAATCATGTGACACACTAAGATAGACACATTAATCGACAGTGGATCTCAATATAATCTAATCTCAGAAGAATTGGTTAGACAATTGGGGTTAAAAACACAAGTACATCATAAGCCTTATACACGTAAATGGATAAGCAATCATCATCAAATGCACATAACAAAACAGTGTACAATCAAATTTTCAATTTCATCTAAGTATGTGGATGAGGTAACATGTGATGTAGTGTCATTAAGTGAATGTGGAATGGTATTAGGTAGTCCATACTTATATGATCATAAGGAAATCTTCTACAGGACAAAGAATCAATATCAATTAAACAAAGCAGGTCAAGACTATGTGGTTCATGCTCATCATGTAAAGGAAAATAAAACTCTTCAAACAATGGAACAATTAAAAAAGGTAGTTCAAGCTAGAAACAAACCAATAATTGTTTCAAATGAAGTAATCGATCTTAAGCAAGAACATGACATGATTGTTCAATGGAAAATCAATCACAGTTTGCTTCAAGATAAGCTCATGTTGTGCAAATATTACAACTATATCAGCTCATTTGCAGTCATGTTTTTGAAACTATCATTAGTAATGTTATCTACATGGATGATAGTGGCTTAAGTAAAATGTGACAGGGTTCAAATGGCTAACAATATGTTGTCAATTATCATGATTGTGTTACAGTTGATCTTGATGAGACAGGTTCATAGGACAGAGTTCAGAGACAGAAGATAAGACGGGTGGCCTATCCCAATATTGTTGACTGGTCAGTAATATTTTGGGGACCAAAAGGTCCTTTAGTGGGGAGGTGTGATCCAGAATCGGATTCAGGAGGCTTCTCAGGTCCAGAAAAGGCTCGAAAATGAAAGTTATCGAAATTGAATGAAACCAATTCCATTGCGACCATATCGTCGCGCTGATTCCGACCATATATTTACTTTCTCAAATGGATGCAGTATGCAAGATTTATTGCACTCTGACCGTTTTCTCAAACCGCTAAAAAGTCAACAGGTCCACTGGCAAAAAGTCAATGCTGACGTCAGCATGACATCACCAAAGCTATTTCATGATGTTGACATGGAAAAGGCAGGTGATGACATGTGGCGACCAGTGATTGGGTAGAGGATGCAGGCATGGACCAATATAGTGTTGACACGTGGCAGTTGATTGGTTTAATGTGGAGGTGCCACGTGGCACCCCATCGTTGGTTGGTGGCGTTGTTTAAAAATTTCACAGCTCATGAGAATGGAACCCGTGACCGATCAGAGAAAGAAGTGCTTGAGGAGAGGTCTAGCACAAACACGCCTATCATATGGCTTGTTTCATATGACCCACATTATTTTATAAATGTTGTATATATTAAGGTTTGGCGTGGAGGGGGCTCGGGCTAAACCCCAACCCATGGTTCTATCCTTGAATGTGACCACCGACCAGCAAAAGGGCGTGGGGCGCATTACTAAAACCACCAGCGCACATTTTTTATGGCACTTCCACCATGTTATACGGGGCTGGAACCATGGGCTCAACGCATGGGAAGGGGCGTGGTCCCATTGCATTGCACCATATGCCCACAAATCAAGGAGCTAGTGTGATCTTGGGGCCAGTGCTTGGCCATATTAAGTTTCATGTGGCCAGAATAGGGGGGTGCGCGCGTGATTTGGGGGCTTAAGCCCATATTTTTATACAGAGTGGGTTTTTAACTATACAGTATGGATTTTTATTTGATTTTTATGCCTGTTAATGGAGGATTTGGCCCATTTTGGGGGGATATTAGGCTCTTTTTCAGCCCAGACTTTGGGAGGAAGTTGGGGAAGGATAACCAACTTCAGATTTTATATAAACCAGGCTTGTTTGAGGCTATGGAAGGATAGTTAGAGCATATTTATGTTGAATCAAAGCCAAACCAAAGCCATTATTATGCAGGGAAGTTGTTGAGGAGGAGACTTTTGTGGACCATTTCTGAGAGCTACACTCAGTATTTTTTAGTGTCGTCGGTTGTGTTGGATTTATGAGGTCGAGAAGAAAATATTGAGACCAGTATGAGATCCATTTGATGTAGTTTTTATTTACTTTGAAAGCATTGAATAATTAATCAAGAAGCCTCCCCACTAAGACAAAGGCCCAGAGACGTAGGCAATTTTGCGCCGAACTTCGTTATCACTTCTCTTTTTATGGTTTGTTTCTCTTTTCAGCTTCATAAATGGTTAATTAACACATGCAATTAATAACTCAACCACAGTCATTAAAAGATATTTTTGGATCAGTACTCCCACTATTACTCTGTGTGGTAAGGTTTACAGGTCTATTGTGAGTCTTCTTCCCGATGCTTCAGCATTCACTCTACGTTTTTCCTCGGCGAGGGTAGTCGGCGTTCTGAAGGTCCTTACCCGGTGAAATGAAGAAAGCTATACGAGCCCCTGGTAAGTTGACGACATAATTATGCTATTTGGAACGGATGCTAAAAATCGGGGGGGGTTTGGTCATCTCTTTAACTGATGTTCTTTACGGATTTCTAGGAAAGATTTTCCCCTTCATATTTTTTGACTCTATGGAATATTTCCCTTTGGTCATGGATGGATTCGTAAGTTTTCAGTGATAAGGGTTTATGTCTTTAGTTTCTCCGTGAGGTAGACATTTCACCCTATACAACCATTTATTCGCGAAGGATTCTACACATGCGGTCTTCAGTTATTCCTTTTCTATGTAGCTTTGTTCTTAAATTGGGAAATACACGCAATATATCTATTGCAGTAAAAATAGTGGTTAACCTTCGCAATGTCGAGTATTTTTGTACCAGGCGGTATGTTCAAAGTTTTTTGGCCAGACCCATGCCCTTTCGCTAGGTTTTCCGTCAGGACTAGGCCTCGACTCTCATTATTACTCTTTGACTGGATGCCCCTTACCATGCTCGCTATAGGAAATCCTTATTCTGTACTCTTTCCTTGTATTCTTGTTCAGTTTAGTATTAAGTCTGTGAGTTATCATCCTCTTGGCATACTGTGTAGACCAGGTATACTCGAGTCTTTAAGTTGTGCAGTCGTGACCACATTCCTGTAGTCGTGGTGAGAGTTTCTTTATTAATGTACAGGATTTTGGCTTCAACTCAAAAATTCCTTTGTTTATCCTAATCGTGCGTGTACATGCATATATACTAGTTCTAAGTTTCGACTGTATAGCAGTGTTCATAACTTCATAACCCTTAAAATATTTTTGTTTATTCTCTGTTCGGACTCCGATGTTTATTTCGTTATGTTCTCGTTTTATTTTTGGTTAGGGATCCGTAATTTCTATATTATTATGATTGTGAAAGCACAAATCTCGTGATGAAATTCGTGACTTGAATTCGTATGTTTGTTGTGAAACTTGTGCGTTCTTGAATCAAACTCTGGTTGAAATTTGTTTCTTTATTTGCATACTATCATTCATGGTTAAAGAATTTATTACCGAGATCTAATGATGAGACCCCCTGTTTGTTGCAAGGGTACCGATCAGACCAACCTTGGTCCCCTTCTCCCTTTTGGTCTGTGGATGACTCCTTCAATGGCGCAGATATGACAACAGATCCCAAATCACAGCTAAGTGTCATCTTTATATTTATCTGTGTTAATTATGTTGTAACCATTTACCCTGGTAATTATTCTACATTTCAACATTTGAATTGTTATTCACTTCAATCTGATATTAATTAACCTTTCTTGGTTTTCTTACAGGTCTGTGTGCATTCAAAGTCTTCGGATCCGAGGACATCTTTTGGTGAAAAAGGTACTTGGGTTCCATATTACCCATCCAGGTTCTATCGAAAGAAAACGATCTTATCCTAGAATACAGTTGTCATGGGATTTTACACCAGACCCCATAAAAATGGGTTATTTGTATATTCAAACTCTGTTATGTAGGGTTGAATACTTTTTAAGTGCCGGTCTGACTCTGAGATACGAGACATGTTTATGTGTATTTATAATACCAATTTCTTGTTTCTACGTTAACAGAAAAAAGGAGTAGGACTATGATTATTTGTTCCAATGTATAATTCGAGACTCTATATCGATAGTACATGTACTCAGATTACTGAAATTCTATTGATACCCCCGTCTGCGTCTATTGTGATCTTTATAAAAATCAGACAAACTTTAGTTAACTCATGTAGTCGCACATCTGCAGATCTACAATAGTATGTATATGTATTTATATTTGTGTTTTTTTTTTTTCGAAAATTCATGTTCTTTAAGTTCACTGAGGTTTTCGCTCCTACGCTATTTTATGTCAAACAAAGACTTCGTTCTGTAAATGATTGAACTCGACAAGCTCAAGCTATTGGCATAAAAGCGAAGAATGTATTTACCTTCCCACGTAATCATTGAGACTCTTATTGTGTGAATCATTAGATGTTTTAAACAGATTATAAAACCTTTTGTGTGTGTGTGTGTGTGTATATATATATATATATATATATATATATATTCTTATCATATATAGATATTTATTACAAGTCTGATTTTGACATGAATACAGTTGGATATTCTTCACTAAGTGATACGGCTCTGCGTAATTACTTACAGTAATATACGTATGCATATATATTGTTAATTCTCAAGTACATTTCCAACACTTTCTTTAGCATTTGTTGAGTTTGACGATTTCCTTCAATTGATTTCCTATACGTATATAAACACATGTTGGTACTGTTAGAAGTAAAAATAGGACTAGCCTTATTTAAATTAGATGCATCCTCCAGTATGCTTACAAAATTTTGCTCCATTCATAGTTAATATACAAAAGAAGTTTACTACACGCATATAATTAAATTGTAAGGGTTTATCCTACAGTTTACTCCCTCCAACATAAATTCAATCAACATAAATAATTCATACAAAATTAAAATAGACATACTCTTTCAGCCATTAAATCAAAACGACTTTTGATCATAAAGTTAGTCAACAGAAATAATTCATTCAAAATTAAATAGATGTATACTATCAATCATTTAAATCATGGGCATTCAATCAAAGAAATAGTAGATAAACATATCTAAGAAAGTTTATGAACAACAAATGGAACATCCAAGTTCCTCCCAACCTTAGAATGGAACAACCAATCTACTTGCTCCATTCACCCCCTAGCCTGACCATGAATCCATGAGGGAAAACTCCAGAACTCCTTCTTAGCTACAATCCTTCTTCAGTTCTCATAAACTCCTCCTTGCCTCACACTCACCAAACAGTTTTCATAACAGCAAGAGATTATTATTTTCCCCAACATATTAGGCAACGTCCTGCCTCCTCCCATATGCTATATATGCCAAAAGCATTTGTTCCTAGGTCTTTTCCCCTTGGGGAATTTTCCCAGCTTTCCAAATCCTTGATTTTCATGGGCTTCCAATGGCCAAATTCTTGATTTTCCACTTGTAACATTCAGCCCTGAGGTATTTCCAACATGTTCCCCACTCATGGAGTCATGGTCAGTTGATTTCATCTTGGTTGTTCCATTTTTCCATCAACAATAATTATATAAATATTTGTTTCTTAAAAGTGTCATAGTCAAAGAGTTAGTTGGATCAAAGCAGATATTTTCCCAACAATCATAATCATAAATTACAATTAACTAAATTCAAAATTCAAAATTTCCATAAATGGAAATAATTTTCCAATTTCGAATTTACCAAAAAACGGAAATAAATTCCTAAGTATTTTCAGACTTAAAAATAATTTTTTGGGGGGATGTTACAAATAAATTGTGTGATAGGCAAGAATACTTGTTAAAAAGTTATGCTTTGAATTAATCGAGGTGGGTGAGGGGTGGAATTCAACTATAGTATGAGGACCATTTTTCACATTAGGGAGAAATCGAAGAATAAAGTGGTGCAATAGAGATATACAGAAGAATTTATACTGAGATTCACAAAGGATAGAGAAAAAATAATAATGACCCAAGTTTTGTTGAGAAATGTGCCCAAGTCTTGCAGGTACCTCACCTAGATTATTTCTTAACTGTGAAAATCGAGGCTTAAGGTGAACCTTGGCTCAACACAAATTTTCATGCATGGCTTCAATTCTCACCACACAAACAAGAAAGCATGGATCTTTTGTAATCAGTGACCCATGGGAGAAAGAATTATCAAGAAAACCAATCAGTCAACGGAGTAAAGAAATATGAATTTTTTTTGCAGAAGATGTTGAAATATCTCAAAAATATCAATTGATTGTACTTCGTAGGAAAAATAATGTTTCTTGTGAAATGCCACATTACATTTTTTTGTGAAAAGAGTAGTTGCAATCACATATCTATTTTATCCATCATGTCATCAGGTTTTAGTTTCATGAGGCAAAGTTATGCTAACTCCCTTATATTTCCCCCGCTGAATTTAACTTAATAACAGACAAGCTTAATCATATTTAATGTGATACCAAGCCACACTTTTCTTTTGGGAAAAGCATGCTAAAAGGAATCCTAGGATGACACTCTTTTCAAATAGCCATATAATGACAAGAAAGCTACTTTTCTCACTAAAATCAAACAAACCAAAATCAAAGAGAAGAGGGTAGCCTAGAGAAATAAAATAAAAAAGGTCGAAATCGAGAGGAAAACCAAAAGGGGACTACACTCAAAAATAAAATAAAACAAGCCAAAAGATAAAAATTGAAACAACGGAAAATACATGCAAGAAGAAAATCAGAATGTGGTGACATATGTACAGAAAGATGAGGTTTCTCAGGAATAAAATAACTTTAGGTGGAGACCATTCACTGGGAATTGGAGTAGTTCAACATCCAAGTTTTTTAATCTGAAAGCATTGGTCCCTAAAACCTATTAGATTGTGTAAGGACCCAACCATAAAGAATCAAACTTGTGTTGTTTGGATGGGGCCTCATGTGCTTTGTCCCATAGTAGGAAATCATCTCCTACTTTGTAATTTACAATCATGGCTCTTTTATCAAATAAAAATTTGATGATGTCTTGCTTCTTTTGGAAGTGTTGGAATGCATCTTTTCTAACTCCTCTAGTTCGATCAAAGTGTCTAAACGATATTGTAAGGACTAGAAATCACCTTTGGCCGCAAAAATAGCCAACCTCAAGGCTAGAATTTGCAAGTGAATAGGAAGAACAAAAGGGGTTCCATACACAAGAGTATAATGACTTTGGCCTATAGTTGTCTTGGGGGTTATCTGGTCAACCCATAAAGGAAAGTTTAGGTTTGTGTGTCAATAACACTTGTTTTCTTTAATCATTCTCTTAAGGATCCGAATCAGATTTTTATTTTTTGATTCTTCCAATACATTACACTGGGGGTAATAGGTGGACGATCAGAAAATTTGGATGCCATATGTGACACCAAGGTGAAGCATGACGTTAGACATGAAATTTGATCCATTATCAGTTTATATCTCAGCAGGGATTTCGAAGTGAGATAAAATGTTAAGCTCAATGAATTCTACCACATGTTGCTTCATAGCATTCCTAAGGGAAAATGCTTCAACCCACTTCGTAAGGTATTCAATAGAAGTCAATATAAATATGTGACTTTCACTAGAAGGTGGTGAGATTGGCCCAATCAAGTCAATACCCCATCTTGTGAAAGGGACTTGTACTTCAATTGGATCAAGAAGTAAGGAAACTAACTTCTGCTTCCCAGTGAAGTGTTGGCATGCTTCACATTTTTGAACCAAGAAATGGGAATCTTGATGGAGGGAAGTCCAAAAATAACCTGCTTGTAAAACTTTTGTTGCAGTGGTTTTGGCTGAAAAGTGACCTCCACAAAATATGGAATGACATTGTTCAAGTTCCATTTGGGCTTTATCCAGAGTCAGACAATGTGACAATGCTCCATCAAGGTTCCTCCTATAAAGTATTTGATCTTGTAATACATATCAGAAAACTTGTAAGCGAAGTGTTCGCTTGGATTTAGTATCCATATCCAGTGGACACACACCATTCATTAAAAAGTATACAATAGTACAATAGGCTCATACCATGCTTTTGAGGCCAACCAAGTTTCATTAACTAACTCTTCACAAGAAATCAAGACTAATTATTTGATTGTGTCTTAGGTGTAGACCAAGGTTAGGCATGTAACCTTTTATTCAGACTGAATAAGACAATAAGAGAGAAAGATGCTCAAGGAATGTTGGTTTTCCCATTTGGTTTTCCAGGGTAAAATTTGTGTGTACTATGTGTTTGCTTTGTCATTTGTTTTCTAGCTTAAATTTGTCTTCCTCTTTTCTGTTAGTTTTAGCGTGGAAGTATAATTTCCTAACATGTGGTATCAGATCTTGGTTTAACAACCTTGGATCTGAGCTAAACCCTAGGTCCAGTAAGAGTCATAAGTTAGAGATCTTTAAAGTTGTGCTTAAAGAATGGTAAGTAGCTTGAGAATAGAGATCGAAAAAATCAATGGCCAGAATTTTGAGCTTTGGAAGCTTAAATTGAAGATCTCCTTGTAGATTGACAACAATGGGAAGCAGTCTATCCAGGTACCATTCTGAAAGGTATGTCAAAGGAAGAATGGTAGAAACTCAAGGGAAGGGCAAGGAGTATTATTTAACTTTGTCTTGAAGATTCAGTGTTGTTGAATATCTCAGATGAAGACTCGACCAAGAAACTATGGGACAAGTTGGGAAGCTTGTACTAGTCGAGATCCCTGGTAAATAAGTTGTTCCTTAGAAAGAAACTATATTTTCTTAGGATGAGTGAGGGCAGTTCGGTAACTGAGCATTTAAATGTGTTTAATACCATAATAAGTCAGTTATATTTTTTGGATATTAAAATCACTGAGGAGGAAAAATGTATTATCTTATTATGTTATTTTCCAAACTCCTGGGATAGATTAGTCATGGTTATAGGGAGTAATTCAACCACATTAGCACTAGAAGACATGGTTTCATCTCTATTGTCAGATGAAATGAGAAGGAATAACATGGAAGGATCGATCAAATATGATTTAATGGTGAGAGGTTGACCAATTGACAGAGATAAAGGGAAATTCTCCAGTAGAAGTTATAGGTCAAAGGGTAGATCTAAATCCCTTGTTCAATCGATGAGAAGATGTTGGAAATGTAGTAAATTTGGGCATTATAAAAGGGATTGCAATTCTAATGCAATGGAAGTCAGTATAGGATCCGATGAGAAGCATTCGATTGAGAGAAATACTACTCCAAAAAAAGGAGGCAATGTGTATCTGGCATTAACCAATACATAGTCGTATCAAGATGTTTGGTTGATCTACTCAAGAGAATATTATCATATGACACCACATAGATAATGGTTCTGCAAATATGAATGATATGAAGGAGGATATGTGTTCTTAGGGGAAGACTCGACAACCAAAATTGTCGAGCGGGGAAGAGTCTAACTAATACTACAAGATGGGAGGAGTATAACCCTTCCATGCATGCTACATATTCCAGGTTTGGAAAGAAACCTGATGTTTTTCAGCAAGATGAGTGACACAGGAGTGCACACCCAATTTCATAAGTATACGTGTAAAAAGGTCAAAGGTGTGATGGTCTTAATGAAAGGAGTTTGGATTGGAACCCTATACAAGTTATTAGGGAATTTCGACTCGACTGTATGCAACAAAATTGTTGTTCCTAAACTTGACTCCACTCGACTCAACTCAGGTTGAGTCGATTCAAACCGACTTGACAAGTCTTTGTCAAGTTGAACCGACCATGCTATGGCATGAGAATATGGGACACATCGGAGAAAAGGGACTTCGAGTTATGCGCAATAAAGGTATGGTCGAAGATTTTCCCGAAATTGATTTAGAAGTCAACTTTTATGAACATTGTATATATGGAAAACAAAGTCGAGTGAGGTTCCCATATGGAGTGACAAAGGCAAAGCAGATTCTAGAATTAGTTCATAGTGATGTGTTTATCCCTTTTTCAGTGCCTTCACTTGGTGGATCCCTATACTATGTATCCTTCATAGATTATTTTTCCAGGAAGACATAGATATATTTCCTAAGGAAGAAATCAGAGGTTTCTGATAAATTCAAAGAGTTTAATTCTCTTGTGGAAAACTAGACAGATAAGAAGATCAAGGTGCTGAGAACTGAAAATGGTGGTGAATTATGTGGAAAGGATTTTGAGCAGTTCAAAAAGAAATGTGGCATAGCACACAAAAACACCACACCATATACCCCACAATAAAATGTAGTTGTTGAAAGAATGAATAGAACATTGTTGGACAAGGAAAGGAGCATGTTGAGTGGTGTTGGGCTCGCACACGAATTTTGGATAAAGGCATTCAACACTGCAAAATATTTGGTGAATATGTCTCCCTCGTTGGAACTAGTCAATATGACTCCACATGAGGTATGGTCTGGTAAGAAGCCTTCTCTTTCACATATCAAAGTATTTGGTTGTGATGCATTTGTGCATGTTCCCAAGGAAAAGAGAATAAATTTGGACAAGAAGGAAGTCAAGTGTATTTTCATTGGATACAAAGAAGGAATGAAAGGATATAAGCTCTGGGATCTTGCATCAAGAAGAACAGAATGCAGTCGAGATGTGGTCTTCGGATAATTCGGAAGGAATTTTGAGTATGAAGTGGTTTAAATAGAGAAAAATATAGAGAAGGTGAGGTTTGAAATGAGGAACGAATAAGAATATGATTTAGATGAAGAGGTGGAACAAACGACCATGGTCGTAAGAAGGTCTGAACAAGTAAGAAAACTAGTAAAAAGGTATAGTCCACCTGAATTTTTTTCTACATTTGTGTTAACTTCCATTAACGATTAGCCCAAGTCATTCAAGGAGGCAGTCAAATCGATAGAGGGTAGACTATGGAAGGATGCCATGGTCAAAGAAATGGAATCATTGCATAAGAATGAGACATGGTATTTAGTCAAATTAACTAGGGGAATAAATCACATCAGTAGCAAGTGGGTATTCAAGAAGAAGATGAACACAGCAGGTCAAGTCTATAAATTCAAAGCTCAACTGGTAGTGAAAGGATATTCCCAAGTCGAAGGACTCAACTTCGGTGAAATGTGTTCCCTTGTTGCAAAATTAGCCTCCATTAGAGTACTAATGTCTTTGGATACAACATTTGATCTATAAATAGAACAGATGGATGTGAAGATAGTGTTCCTACATGGGGACCTAGAAGAAAAAATCTGCATGAAACATCCTGAAGGATTTGTAGTAAATGGAAAGAAAGATTTGGTGTGCAAATTGAAAAGATCCCTTTATGGTCTAAAGCAATCACCAAGGATGTGGTATCAAAAGTTTGACACGTACATCCTTAGTTTGGTATTTGTGAGAAGATAATTTGATCACTGCATATACTTGAAGAAAGAAGGTGGGTGTTTCATATATGTATCATTGTATGTCGATGACATGTTGTTGATCGAAAACAACATGGACACAATAAAGGAGGAGAAGAAGCATATATCCTCCAAGTTCAACATGAAGGATCTCAGTGCATCGAACTTCATTATGGGAATGGAGATCAAGAGAGATCAAGTAGCTAGAAAGCTTTGGTTGAATCAGAAGAAGTATATTGAAACAGTTTTGAAATGTTTCAACATGTAGGATTGCAAACCTATAAAGGTGCCAATTCATGTGGGAGAAAGGCTAATTGTTGAAGAGTTTCCAAAGACAATGGAAGAAATAGAGGATATGGCATGTGTTGCCTATGCAAGTGTTGTTAGTATTCTAATGTGTGTTATGGTATGCACTCGAAGAAACATTTCCCATGCAGTGGGAGTGTTGAGTAGATACATGTTGACACCTGGAAAGGAGCATTGGATAGTTGTCAAGAGAGTATTCAGGTATTTGTGTGGCACAAAATACCATGATATATGCTACCAAGGTAAACCTAGAGATGTCAATGAGTTATATGTGCATGGCTTTGTTGATGTCGACTGGGCTAGATATCTGGATCGACGAAGGTCGACCAGTGGATATGTGTTCAATATGTTTGGTGGAGAAATAAGCTAGATGAGTAAGTGACATACGGTCGTAGCTTTGTCAACAATGGAAGTTGAATACATGACATCCATTCATGGAAGCAAAGAAGCAATATGGTTGCAATGGTTGTATTTAGGGACCTGGTTTGAACAAAGAGCTATGAAGATAAATTGTGATAGTCAAAGCGCAATATTTTTGGCAAAGAACCTAGCTTATCATTCCAAAACTAAGCATATTGATGTACAATACCATTTTGTAAGAGACATGGTGGAAAGAAACAAGGTGTTTCTGGAGAAAGTAGACACGTTGGAAAACATAGCAGACTCTTTGACCAAGTATTTGAGTGTTGTGAAGTTATCTTTGTGCAAAGAGGAAATGGGCATTGTTTCCCTGGGTCTGTGAACAAAATTTCAAGAAACTTTTGGTTCAACAAAGAAGACAACAAGTGGGAGAATGTTGGGTTGTTATATTATTTATAGTGAAAGTCTAGTCAAGGTGTATTGACTGGGAGTGAAATTCGAAGGTCGAGGTGGATCGACCGGGAAAATTTGAAGTTGAAGTAATCAATAACAATTCGAAGAGGCCAATTGGCAAGAGGTCGACAGGTGATCGTGTGGAAACCGACTAAAGACAGAATGAAGTTCGACTAGTAATCCGACTGGAAGTTGACTATAACAGAATCCCAATATTTGTGGGATTTGTAGCCAATGATATACATGGATCTGTAACTGTTTTTGGGTGCATTTCCTATAAATAAGGCATGTTGTAATCGTATTATGTTAATGATCAATCTTGGGTGTTCCTGCTAATGTTTAGCACTAGGTTGTTGGTCATGTAGATGTAAGACAAATTGTCTACAAGGTTGTTCGTATGTAAAGAAAGAGGGTATGATGCCGATTGTGTCTTAGGTGTAGACCAAAGTTAGGCATGTAACCTTTTATTCTGAATGAATAAGACAACAAGAGAGAAATATGCTTAAGGAATGATGGTTTTCCCTTTTGGGTTTCCAGGGTAAAATATATGTGTTGTGTGTTTTCTTTGTCATTTGTTTTCTAGCTTAAATTTGTCTTCCTCGCTTCTGTTAGGTTTAGCGTGGAAGTATAATTTCCTAATAGTGTGAAGCCAGATAATGACCTAATACAATGCTAATAGTTCAAATTATGTCAGTAAAATGATGCTAACGAGACTCATAATCATGTTAATATGATGCATAACAACCAAAGAGATGCAAAAAACATGTTTTGACACAAAAAATATGCATAACTTACACTAAAAACTTATTTTTCAAACACTTTCAACACAAACTCGACGCATTCAAGAAGCACGCTTTGAAATTAAAGACACAAAAATGACACTTAAAGGAGTGTGTGAAGAAAAAAGTGACACAAAATTAATGCAAAGATGATGCACCTCGTTCCATCACAATTTTCATCATGCAAACTTGATTTTTTGCTAAAGAATTACACTACAATGTGATGTTACAGCCCTAAATTGTAGTAGTGAAGGCATAGAAATCGTGATGACATGATGAAATGGAACCTTTTGGGGACCTTTATAATTCTATGGTGGAGCCAAACTTGTGGTCAATGATTTTCAATTGATCAAAGTTATGATTAATCATGATTTAAAGTTTGACATAACTAGACACAATTTAGAGACTCGTTGACCAGGAGTTTTACTCGACCCAAGTTACAAAATTTCCATTCTAGTCAAGCTCCTCGAGATCACCAACTACTCTTGCAATTGGTGATTGACATCATCGTCCATCTAGATATTTTAGGGAAGATAGGGGTCCCATGAAGATATATATATATATATATATATAGGACCCCTATCTTCCCTAAAATATCTAGATATTTATATAATTGGTAATCTTACCTTAAATTCACAATCCAAGTAGAAAAATAGAATAATATGAAGGTCTCTATGTGTGTGGGATCACCAACTATTCTTGTGACTAGAGATTGGAATTTTCCTTCATCTATATATTTTAGAGAAGAGAGGGGTCCCATGTAGATTTCTTTCAGAACACGCACGCATGCACACACACCTTCATATTGTTCTATTTTTCTACTTCAGATTGTGAATTTAAGGCAAGATTCCCAATTATAAATTCTCCATAATACTTTGGAGTGAGGCAACCCAATTCCTATGTGTTTGTTTTCATTTCCATTATGGTGCATCCATTAAATTCAATCTATTTGATGATTTTTTAAACTATGAGAATGAACTCCTTAATATCTTGGTGATTCTCAACTCAAAAAAGGATGGAATTCTTAACTAGAAATCTTACAAACTCTACCACATCCTATCAATGAAAAATTATTTTCAACTAATGGATCCTTCCCTCCCAAAAAAAAATCAAAACTAATTGTTGATTCAATGAATGACATTTTACAACAACATAACATAATGTTAAATTTGTCCTTTTTTCCCTTGACTCTTTGGATTGTACAATACATATAATAATGAAGACAATATGGATCAATAAATAAATTTTGAATCCTTTATGAAATCCAAGTATTGTCCCTAAATAAACAAGATTTATCAATGGTTAATAAAAGACTACTTATGATCTACCTCTTAGTAGTTATGGAACTCATCCTAGTATTTAAAAGATTTTGTGTTTGATCTATCCCTTGATTTTGGTTTTTGTTTAAAAAATATCATAGAGTTTGTAGTGGATTCTGTGATTAGTCATATTTCCACTCCATTCTTTAAAATCTTCACCAATTTCCTCTCCAAGACATTTAATGGAATCCATTGCAAAAGTTATAAGAACTAGATATATGGATCATTATTCTCACTAACTTGTAATAACTGAGCATGCATTTCTAATATGTTATCTATGCGCTTTATTTTTTCAATTTCTTCATCTCTACTTCAGCTATCTCAATGCTTTTAGAGTGGGAAAATTGGAGGAATCAGCTAGCGGGGTCATTTTAATGGCAGGTCCTACTTTGGAATATTGGGGTTTGAAACCTTTCGAAGCCATTTTGAGGCATCGAATGGAATTTCATGAGTAAAATATTGCTCATCTTTATGTAGGTCCCCTTGACGTTATATACACATCGATATCTTTCAAATGGTGCAAAAATCGCATCAATCAAAGCTTGTATGCAAAAGTTATGCCTTTCGCAAATTGACCTACCTTGTTGACCACCATGGTACGAGTGGATGTCATGTCATCCTCCTTTACTCATGCATATGGGGCTAGCCATGTATGGACTTTCAAGAAGATTCTATAAGGTCCAAAAACTTATCAAAATTGAGGGTTGAGGACGTCAAAACCCTACCCCTAGATGGCTATCGGGAAATGTTAAATACTAGGTTGCTAGGAGGAGAAGGGGTTCCATTCTTTAGAACTATATTTGTTCCATAGTTGAGAAAAGTACCTAGGAGTGGTATTTCCAAAGCATAACTGACACAGTCGCGCCCGCAAGCACGCCCGCTCACGGGATCTTCTTTTTCTTTCACGGCCTGAAGAACTTTAACGTTCCTCTATTTCCCTATCGGGAAATCTGCACCCACGGAACTCTTCGCGTGATCCCCTCTCTTTACTTATCGGGGGATCGGACTTCGCGATTTCGCGAGGTCAGTGGTCGAGCGCTGGACTCTCGAATCCTCGAACACCGATACGAGTCAACGTTGAACCTTCTTTTCCTTATCGGGACTTTCTCTATCGCGATTTCGGCACACGCGATATCAAACGCCTTGTCCTCTCCGACTCCTGAACCCTGATATGTCGAACCTCCGATGTGCTCACGGGTTGACTTTTCAACGCCCACCACCTTCGTCAGGATTTCGGAGTTCGCGGTATCGCGAATCCTGACACAATTGTTTCGGGACTTCTCGCACTGAAACCCCGATAAGGCGTGCCACCTGTCCACATCACTAACTCTTTTGTGGCCCCATACTGTTATTTATCCTTCGGGATATCGCGTATCGCAATATCGTGATTCCCGTTGCAATATTTCAGAGTTTCGATCTACGAAATCCCGATGCACGATTTCACGCATAAATTCGACGGCCCTTGTGGCTCAGATCAACGGTTATGCCCCTCCTGAGCTTTAACCCTCTAAAAATACTCTTCCATATCTCTTTTGCACTTCTGCGAGATCTAACGGCCCACGGAAATTTGCGAATTCCCCTTGGAGAATTCCGACCGTCCGTTCCTCCTGATGAAACCTGCGAAATGACTAACTATTCCTCCGCGGAACTCGTCCACCTGCGGGCAAAATTGCAATGCCAGCTTAAACACTTCTCGGCATGGATTTTCTATGCTTTCCTTCACCAAATTCCAAGGCTCTATCCTTCCTGAGCTTTTCCCCTAACCTTCAAGTCCTTCAGGAAAACTCTTGCACGCACTCCTTGCGGCAAACCTTCAACCACATCTAAGTGTTGAAGTCCCTCTACTCTGTGCACACCTGCGGCAGTAGTCCTTCGATACTTCACTCAGGTTCGCAACCCTGAGGCATTTACCCAGCCTACGCACTCCTTGCACGGATCCTGTGCCCAACTGCACCTTTGGGATGAATGAGAACAAAATTTATCTCTATCTGAACCCTCTGTCAACGCACTCCTTGCGGACACTTCAACTGCACTCCTTGCAGGAACTCTCTGAATCAAATAGAGAAACAATTGAAACTAATTCCTTCTTCCTCTCAAACTTCAATTCAAACATGAAATCATATACACAACATATAAAGCAAATGTATAACAGGAAGCAAACATTCATGAGCACATCAACATCAATACACAGAGAACAGACACAAAATCATGAATTTGAATCAAAGCTTTCTTCTATTAATTCAAATATATGTACATGGATGTTCTTACACATCTCTCTGCATGCTCTTGCTCTTCCTGGATTGATAATGTTACAATTCACAATGAGGGTGTCTATATCCCATTTTTCCTCTTGCACTCTACAACTGTCTAGTCTAGAATTAAAGTCTATCTACTTTACATTAACTATCTTAAATGCCTCCTACCTACTAAGGATGAGAGAAATCCACTCAAGGTCCATTACATTATACAAGTGAACCTCTTCTTAATGACTACATTTAAGATTGCGCAACAATTCCAAGGTGATTTCAAAATTTGTGTTGGCCCTTGTCCAGCTGTCCAATTGCTTATGCGTTGGCTCGCTTGATGTGTTGACGATGCTCCTTCATCATACTCCCTCGCTTGAAAATTTTCATGGGATCCTATCCATGAGCTTGTGCACGGTATGTCCATGCTTCTGTATCTCTGCTTCATTCTCCCAGTTGGCATCTTCAACTGGATGGTTCTTCCACTTGACCAGATACTTGAAGTATTGCTTTCGCCTGGTCCTCTTGCTCACTCTCTTGTCCAGTATACGCTCCATCTGCGGCTTATCTGCAACTGGCATCTGCTTCGTCCACTGGATATCTAGTTGCTCATCTCTAGTCCCTGTTTCCTCAGCTCTATATGGGTACAAATCCAAGATATTGAATATCGGAGAAATTCCGATCCCATCGGATAATTCAATTTCATAACCATTTGCCCCAAACTTTCTCAAGACCCTACATGGCCCAATTTTCTTCATTTTTAGCTTATTATATGTTCCTCTCGAGAACCTTTCTTTTCTAAAATGTGCCAGAACCAGATCACCAACCTCAAACTGAAGTTGTCTCCGATGTTGATCTGCTCTGTGTTTATATTCCTGGCTTGATTTCGGCAATCGCTCCTTCACCTAGCTGTGACGTTCTTTCATCGCCCCTGCGAATTCTTTTGCACTAGCACTGCTAGTCGCAGTCTGTTCTGAATCCCTCAGTTCAAAAATTCCCCTCGGTTGCATGCCATATACAACCTGAAATGGACTCTGGCCTGTGCTCTGATTCACTGAGTCGTTGTACGCAAACTCTGCCTGTGGTAATATATGGTCCCACTTGTTGTGGTTCTCTGTCACCAAGATTCTCAGCAAGACTCCCAGACTTATGTTGACCACTTCTGTCTGTCCATCCATTTGAGTATGATAATCCGAACTAAATGCCAAGTTAGTTCCCAGCTTCTTCCATAAGGTCCTCCAAAAATTCCCTATGAACTTTGTATCTCGATCCGAAACTATACTCTTCGGCAACCCATGAAGTCGAATGACCTCCTTGAAGAACAGATTGGCAATGTGAGTTGCGTCACTGGTCTTCTGACATGGAATGAAGTGTTCCATCTTGGAAAACCTATCCACCACCACAAAGATTGAATCAACACCTCTTTGTGTTCTTGGCAACCCCAATACAAAATCCATGCTAATTGCATCCCACGGCCTCTCTGGTATGGGAAATGGTTGATAAAACCCTGCATTATGTCTTCTCCCCTTCGAATGCTGGAAAATTTTGCATCTCTCTACAAACCTCTTGACATCTGTTCGCATGCCCGGCCAAAAATATGACTCATTCAGTTTCACGAATGTTTTGTCATGACCGAAATGTCATGCCAATCCTCCACTGTGTTTCTCCTTTAGAAGATTCTCCCTCATGGAGCATTTTGGAATACACAGTTGATTACCTCTAAATAGTAATCCTTCCTGGATCATGTACTCTATCCATTGGATTCTATCTCTGAGAACTGGATTCTCAGCTGCTTCATATGCCTCCTTGAAATCTTGATCATCTGCATACATGTCCCTGAGATCATCAAAACCCAACGTTTTGACTCTGAACTCCTGCAACAGCAAACACTTCCTGCTCAAAGCATCAGCCACTTTGTTAGCAGTACCAGAAATATGTTTAATCACAAATGTGAAATTCTGCATATACTCAACCCATTTTACATGTTTCTGATTCAACTTCTCCTGTTGAGTCACAAACTGCAATGCATGATTGTCACTGTACAATACAAATTCTTTCGGGATCAAGTAATGCCTCCATTTCTTTAATGCCTGGATAATAGAATAAAACTCCTTATCATAAGTGGAGTATTTCAATTTCGTTTCATTCAGCTTCTCGTTGAAGTACGCTATCGTCCTGTCTTCTTGACTTAAGACTGCCCCGATCGCAAATCCACTTGCATCACATTTCACCTGAAATGTTTTCTGGAAATCCGGCAACACCAAAACTGGTTGTTCCGTAATATTGCTTTTCAACAGATTTAAACTTTTCTCAGCCTCTGTTGTCCAGTGAAAATATTTGTGCCGCTTCTTCACTGTATCCATCATTGCTGCGCTAATTCCACTGAAATTCCTGATGAACTTCCGGTAGAAACTATCCAATCCGTGAAAACTTCTCACCTCAAAGATATTCCTCGGTGATGGTCAATTCTTGATCACTTCCACCTTATCTGGATCCATCCTCAACTCATTTGCCGAAATAAAAAATCCCAAGTAAATGAGCTCTGTCTTCATGAATGAGGACTTCTTCATGTTTATCAACATCTTCTCCCGCTGTAGCTTCTGCATCACTATAGCCGAATGTTTCAAGTGTTCTGCTACTGATTTACTGTAAATTAGTATGTCATCCAAATACACAATGAAAAATTTCCCGATGAACTCTCAGGACTTCGTTCATCAACCTCATGAAGGTACTCGGTTCATTTGTTAAGCCAAATGGCATAACAAGCCATTCATACAACCCTCATTTGTTTTGAATGTTGTCTTCCATTCATCACCTTCTCTCATGCGAATTTGATGATATCCTCTTTTCAGATCAATCTTTGAAAAATACTTTGCTCCACTTAAGAAATCCATCAAATCATCCATCCTCGGAAATGGAAATATGTACCTAATGGTTATCTTATTAATCGCCCTTGAGTCAGTACACATCCTCCAGCCTCCATCTTTCATCGGACTGAGTACTATTGGAATAGCACACAGGCTCAAGATTTCCCTGACCAAACCATTGTCCATCAAATCTTGGACTTGCCTCTTAACTTCTTCATTCTCTTGCGGCGTCAACCTGTACGTGGCTTTGTTCGGAAAACTGGCTCCTAGTATGAGATCAATATGATGAATCACACTTCTAATCGGTGGCAACGAACGAGGTAATTCGTCCACAATTATATCAGCGAACTCTTCCAACAGTTCCTGAACCTCCTCTGGTAAATCATCCACTCTTGTG
>SNQJ01S0013327.1:17499-39131 GCA_010110895.2 Picea sitchensis | reverse complement strand
CTTGTAGATTTTTACTCTATTCAGTTGTTGCTGATAAACCCCAAAGATTGTAGTCCGTAATAAAAAGAAAATTGTACATACATCTTGTGTTCTTTGTGTTCATTGTGGTGATGACTTGTTGATGATATATTTCTGATATATGTTGTTGATATGTGCACACATCTAACTAGTTATAAATGACAACAATGGGTAATGAATAAACGTTGAATGCTAATTGATGAGTTTTTGTGCAAGAGGGAAGTTTTGGGAAAAAGAGCTCCACACTCATTCACCCCCTTTCTAAGTGTGGTAGGTGTGTCCAACAGCAAAAACGCGTCTATCATATGGCTTCTTTCATATGACCCACATTATTTTATAAATGTTGTATATATTAAGGTTTGGCATGGAGGGGGCTCGGGCTAAGCCCCAGCGCATGGTTCTATCCTTGAATGTGACCATCGATCAGCAAAAGGGCGTGGGTCACATTACTAAAACCACCAGTGCACATTTTTTATGGCACTTCCACCATGTAATACAGGGCTGGAACCATGAGCTCAACACATGGGAAGGGGCGTGGTCCCATTGCATTGCACCATATGCCCACAAATCAAGGAGCTAGCATGATCTTGGGGCCAACGCTTGGCCATATTAAGGTGCATGTGGCCAGAATAGGGGGGCGCTGACATGATTTGGGGGCTTAAGCCCATATTTTTATACAGAGTGGGTTTTTAAATATACAGTATGGATTTTTATTTGATTTTTATGCTTGTTAATGGAGGATTTGGCCCATTTTGGGGGGATATTGGGCTCTTTTTGAGCCCGGACTTTGGGAGGAAGTTGGGGAAGGATAACCAACTTCATATATATATAAACCAGACCTGTTTGAGGCTATGGAAGGACAGTCAGAGAAGATTTATGCTGAATCAAAGCCAAACCAAAGCCATTTTTATGCAGGGAAGTTGTTGAGGAGGAGACTTTTGCGGGCCATTTCTGGGAGCTACACTCAGTATTTTTTAGTGTCGTCAGTTGTGTTGGATTTATGAGATTAAGAAGAACATAGTGAGACCAGTATGAGATCCATTTGATGTACCTTTTATTTACTTTGAAAGCATTGAATAATTAATAAAGAAGCCTCCCCCACTAAGACAAAGGCCCGGAGACGTAGGCAATTTTGTGTCGAACTCCATTATCACTTCTCTTGTTATGGTTTGCTGATCTTCATTCTTATGTTCAGATCTGTATATTGTTTTATGGCTGCTATGTTTCTTCATTAAATTCATCCTCTTTGGTTCAGCTTCATAAATGGTTAATTAACACATGCAATTAATAACTCAACCACAGTCATTAAAAGATCTTTTCGGATCAGTACTCCCACTATTACTCTGTGTGGTAAGGTTTACAGGTCTATTGTGAGTCTTCTTCCCAATGCTTTAGCATTCACTCTGTGTTTTTCCTCGGCGAGGGTGGTCGACGTTCTGAAGGTCCTTACCCGGTGAAATGCAAAAAGCTATACGAGCCCCTGGTAAGTTCACAACACACTTATGCTATTTGGAATGGATGGTAAAAATCGGGAGGGTTTTTGTCATCTCTATAACTGATGTTCTTTATGGATTTCTAGGAAATACTTTTCCCTTCATATTTTTTGACTCTGTGGAATATTTCCCTTTGGTCATGGATGGATTCGTAAGTTTTTAGTGATAAGGGTTTGTGTCTTTAGTTTCTCCGTGAGGTAGACATTTCACCCTATACAACCATTTATTCGTGAAGGCTTCTACACAGGCGGTCTTCAGTTATTCCTTTTCTATGTAGCTTTGCACTTAAATTGGGAAATACACGCAGTATATCTATTGCAGTAAAAACAGTGGTTAACCTTCGCAATGTCGAGTAGTTATGTACTAGGCGATATGTTCAAAGTTTTTTGGCCAGACCCATGCCCTTTTGCCAGGTTTTCCGTCAGGACTAGGCCTCGACTCTCATTATTACTCTTTGACTGGCTGCCCCTTACCGTGCTCGCTATAGGAAAGCCTTAGTCTATACTCTTTCCTTGTATTCTTGTTCGGTTTAGTATTAAGTCTGTGAGTTATCATCCTCTTGGCATACTGTGTAGACCAGGTATACTCGGGTCTTTAAGTTGTGCATTCGTGACCACATTCATGTAGTCATGGTGAGAGTTTCTTTATTAATGTACAGGGTTTCGACTTCAACTCAAAAAATTCCTTTGTTTACCCTAATCGTGTATGTACATGCATATATACCAGTTCTAAGTTTTGACTATATAGCATTGTTCATAACTTCATAACCCTTAAAATATTTTTGTTTATTCTCTGTTCGGACTTCGATGTTTATTTCGTTATGTTCTAGTTTTATTTTTGGTTAGGGATCCATAATTTCTATATTATTATGATTGTGAAATCACAAATCTCGTGATGAAATTTGTGACTTGAATTCATATGTTTGTTGTGAAACTTGTGCGTTCTTGAATCAAACTCTGGTTGAAATTTGTTTCTTTATTTTCATACTATCATTCATGGTTAAAGAATTTATTACCAAGATCTAATGATGGGACCCCCTGTTTGCTACGAGGGTACCCATCAGACCAACCTTGGTCCCCTTCTCCCTTTTGTTCTGTGGATGACTCCTTCAACGGCGCAAATATGACAATAGATCCCAAATTGCAGCTAAGTGTCATCTTTATATTTATCTGTGTTAATTATTTTGTAACCATTTACCGTGGTAATTATTCTACATTTCGGCATTTGAATTGTTATTCACTTCAATCTGATATTAATTAACCTTTCTTGATTTTCTTGCAGGTCTGTGCATATTCAAAGTCTCTGGATCCGAGGATAGCTTCTGGTGAAAAAGTTACTCGGGTTCCATATTACCCATCGAGGTTCTATCGAAAGAAAACAATCTTATCCTAGAATACATTCATCATGGGATTTTACACCAAACCCCATAACAACGGGTTATTTGTATATTCAAACTATGTTATGTAGGGTTGAATACTTTTTAAGTGTCAGTCCGACTCTGAGATACGAGATATGTTTATGTGTATTTATAATACCAATTTCTTGTTTCTACGTTAATAAAAAAAAAGGAGTAGGACTATGACTATTTGTTCCAATGTATAATTCAGGACGCTATATCGATAGTACATGTACTCAGATTACTGAAATTCTATTGATACCCCCTTTTGGGTCTATTGTGATCTTTATAAAAATCAGACAATCTTTAGTTAACTCATGTAGTCGTGCATCTGTAGATCTACAACAGTATGTATATGTATTTATATTTGTGGTTTTTTTTTTCCGAAAATTCATGTTCTTTAAGTTCACTGAGTTTTTCACTCCTATGCTATTTTATGTCAAACAAAGACTTCGTTCTGTAAATGATTGAACTGGACAATATCAAGCTATTGGCATAGAAGGGAAGAATGTATTTACCTTCCCATGTAATCATTGAGACTCTTATTGTGTGAATCATTAGATGTTTTAAACAAATTATAAAACCTTTTGTACAGTTACTAGATATATATATATATATATATTCTTATCATATATAGATATTTATTACAAGTCTGATTTTGACATGAATACAGTTGGATATTCTTCACTAAGTGATATGGCTCTGCGTAATTACTTACAGTAATATACGTATGCATATATATTATTAATTCTCAAGTACATTTCCAACACTTTCTTTAGCATTTGTTGAGTTTAACGATTTCCTTCAATTGATTTCCTATACGTATATAAACACATGTTGGTACTGTTAGAAGTAAAAATAGGACTAGCCTTATTTAAATTAGATGCATCCTCCAGTATGCTTACAAAATTTTGTTCCATTCATAGTTAAGATACACAGGAAGTTTACTAGACGCATAAATTGTAAGTGTTTATCCTACAGTTTACTCCCTCCATCAGAAATTCAATCAACATAAATAATTCATACATAATTAAAATAGACATACTCTTTCAACCATTAAATCAAAACGACTTTTGATCAGAAAGTTAGTCAACAAAAATAATTCATTTAGAATTAAATAGATGTATACTATCATTCATTTAAATCAAGGACATTCAATCAAAGAAATAGTATATGAACATATCTGAGAAAGTTTCTGAACAACAAATGGAATAGCCAAGTTCCTCCCAACCTAAGAATGGAATAACCAATCTACTTGCTCCGTTCACCCCCTGGCCTGACCATGAATCCATGAGGGAAAACTCCATAATTCCTTCTTAGCTATAGTCCTTCTTCAGTTCTCATAAACTTCTCCTTGCCTCACACTCACCAAACAGTTTTCATAACAGCAAGAGATTATTATTTTCCCCAACATATTAGGCAGCGTCCTGCCTCCTCCCATATGCTATATATGCCAAAAGAATTTGTGCCTAGGTCTTTTCCCCTTGGGGAATTTTTGCAGCTTTCCAAATCCCTGATTTCCAGGGGCTTCCAATGGCCAAATTCTTGATTTTCCTCTTGTAACATTCAGCCCTGAGGTAGTTCCAACATGTTCCCCACTCATGGAGTCATGGTCAGTTGATTTCAACTTGGTTGTTCCATTTTTCCATCAACAATAATTATAAAAATATGTGTTTCTTACAAGTGTCATAGTCAAAGAGATAGTTGGATCAAATCAAATATTTTCCCAACAGTCATAATCATAAATTACAATTAACTAAATTCGAAATTCGAAATTGCCATAAATGGCAATAATTTTCCAATTTCGAATTTACCAAAAACCGAAATAAATTCCTAAGTATTTTCAGACTTAAAAATAATTTTTTGGGGGGGATGTTACAAATCAATTGTGTGATAGGCAAGAATACTTGTTAAAAAGTTATTCTTTTGAATTAATCAAGGTGGGTGAGGGGTGGAATTCAACTGTAGTATGAGGACCATTTTTCACATTAGGGAGAAATCGAAGAATAAAGTGGTGCAATAGAGATATACAGAAGAATTTATACTGAGATTCACAAAGGATAGAGGAAAAATAATAATGACCCAAGTTTTGTTGAGAAATGTGCCCAAGTCTTGCGGGTCCCTCACCTAGATTATTTCTTAACTGTGAAAATCGAGGCTTAAGGTGAACCTTGGCTCAACACAAATTTTCATGCATGGCTTCAATTCTCGCCACACAAACAAGAAAGCATGGATCTTTTGTAATCAGTCACCCACGGGAGAAAGAATTATCAAGAAAACCAATCAGTCAACGGAGTAAAGAAATATGATATTTTTTTGCAGAAGATGTTGAAGTATCTCAAAAATATCAATTGATTGTACTTCATAGGAAAAAGAATGTTTCTTGTGAAACGCCACATTACAATTTTGTGTGAAAAGAGTAGTTGCAATCACATATCTATTTTATCCATCATGTCATCAGGTTTTAGTTTCATGAGGCAATGTTATGCTAACTCCCTTATATTTTCCCCGCTGAATTTAACTTAATAACAGACAAGCTTAATCATATTTAATGTGATACCAAGCCACACTTTTCTTTTGGGAAAAGCATGCTAAAAGGAATCCTAGGATGACACTCTTTTCAAATATCCATATAATGACAAGAAAGCTACTTTTCTCACTAAAATCAAACAAACCAAAATCAAAGAGAAGAGGGTATCCTAGAGAAATAAAATAAAAAAGGCCAAAATCGAGAGGAAAACCAAAAGGGGCCTACACTCAAAAATAAAATAAAACAAGACAAAAGATAATAAAAAAATGAAACAATGGAAAATACATGCAAGAAGAAAATCAAAATGTGGTGACATATGTACAAAAAGATGAGGTTTCTCATGAATAAAAGAACTTTAGGTGGAGACCATTCACTGGGAATTGGAGTGGTTCAACATCCAAGTTTTTTAATTTGAAATCATTGGTCCCTAAAACCTATTAGATTGTGTAAGGACCCAACCATAAAGAATCAAACTTGTGTTGTTTGGATGGGGCCTCATGTGCTTTGTCCCATAGTAGGAAATCATCTCCTACTTTGTAATTTACCATCGTGGTTCTTTTATCGAATAAAAACTTGATGATGTCTTGCTTCTTTTGGAAGTGTTGGAATGCATCTTTTCTAACCTCCTCTAGTTCGATCAAAGTGTCTAAACGATATTGTAAGGACTAGAAATCACCTTTGGCCGCAAAAATAGCCAACCTCAAGGCTAGAATTTGCAAGTGAATAGGAAGAACAAAAGGGGTTCCATACACAAGAGTGTAATGACTTTGGCATGTAGTTGTCTTGGGGGTTATCTGGTCAACCCATAAAGACAATTTTAGTTTTTTGTGCCAATAACACTTGTTGTCTTTAATCATTCTCTTAAGGATCTGAATCAGATTTTTATTTTTTGATTCGTCCAATACATTACACTGGGGGTAATAGGTGGACGATCGGAAAATTTGGATGCCATATGTGACACCAAGGTGAAGCATGACGTTAGACATGAAATTTGATCCATTATTAGTTTATATCTCAGCAGGGATTTTGAAGTGAGATAAAATGTTAAGCTCAATGAATTCTACCACATGTTGCTTCATAGCATTCCTAAGGGAAAATGCTTCAACCCACTTCGTAAGGTATTCAATAGAAGTCAATATAAATATGTGACTTGCACTAGAAGCTGGTGAGATTGGCCCAATAAAGTCCATACCCCATCTTGTGAAAGGGACTTGTACTTCAATTGGATCAAGAAGTAAGGAAACTAACTTCTGCTTCCCAGTGAAGTGTTGGCATGCTTCACATTTTTGAACCAAGAAATGGGAATCTTGATGGAGGGAAGGCCAAAAATAACCTGCTTGTAAAACTTTTGTTGCAGTGGTTTTGGCTGAAAAGTGACCTCCACAAAATATGGAATGACATTGTTCAAGTGCCATTTGGGCTTGATCCAGAGTCAGAAAACGTAACAACGCTCCATCAAGGTTCCTCCTATAAAGTATTTGATCTTGTAAGACATATCAGAAAACTTGTAAGCAAAGTGTTCGCTTGGATTTAGTATCCATATTCGGTGGACACACACCATTCATTAAAAAGTATACAATAGTACAATATGCTCATACCATGCTTTTGAGGCCAACTAAGTTTCGTTAACTAATTCTTCACAAGAAATCAAGACTAATTCTTCGATTGTGTCTTAGGTGTAGACCAAGGTTAGGCATGTAACCTTTTATTCTGAATGAATAAGACAATAAGAGAGCAAGATGCTCAAGGAATCTTGGTTTTCCCATTTGGTTTTCCAAGGTAAAATCTTTGTGTACTATGTGTTTGTTTTGTCATTTGTTTTCTAGCTTAAATTTGTCTTCCTCTTTTCTATTAGTTTTAGCGTGGAAGTATAATTTCCTAACATGTGGTATCAGAGCTTGGTTTAACAACCTTGGATCTAAGCTAAACCCTAGGTCCAGTAAGATTCCTAAGTTAGAGATCTTTAAAGTTGTGCTTAAAGAATGGTAAGTAGCCTGAGAATAGAGATCGAAAAATTCAATGGCCAAAATTTTGAGCTTTGGAAGCTTAAATTGAAGACTCCCTTGTTGATTGACAACAATGGGAAGCAATCTATCTAGGTACCATTCTGAAAGGTATGTCAAAGGAAGAATGGGAGAAACTCAAGGGAAGGGAAAGGAGTATGATTTAACTTTGTCTTGAAGATTCAGTGTTGTTGAATGTCTCAGATGAAGACTCGGCCAAGAAACTATGGGACAAGTTGGGAAGCTTGTACTAGTCGAGATCCCTAGTAAGTAAGTTGTTCCTTAGAAAGAAACTATATTTTCTTAGGATGAGTGAGGTAAGTTCGGTAACTGAGCATTTAAATGTGTTTAATACCATAATAAGTCAGTTATATTTTTTGGATATTAAAATCATTGAGGAGGAAAAATGTATTATCTTATTATGTTATTTTCCAAACTCTTGGGATAGATTAGTCATGGTTATCGTGAGTAATTCAACCACATTAGCACTAGAAGACATGGTTGCATCTCTATTTTCAAATGAAATGAGAAGGAAGAACATGGAAGGATCGATCAAATATGCTTTAATGGTGAGAGGTCAACCAATTGACAGAGATAAAGGGAAATTCTCCAGTAGAAGTTATAGGTCAAAGGGTAGATCTAAATCCCTTGTTCAATCGATGAGAAGATGTTGGAAATGCAGTAAATTTGGGCATTATAAAATGGATTGCAAGTCTAATGCAATGGAAGTCAGTATAGGATCCGATGAGAAGCATTCGATTGAGAGAAAGACTACTCCAAAAAAAGGAGGTGATGTGTATCTGGCATCAACCAATACACAGTCGTATCAAGATGTTTGGTTGATCTACTCAGGAGCATATTATCATATGACACCTCATAGATAATAGTTCTGCAAATATGAATGCTATGAAGGAGGATATGTGTTCTTAGGGGAAGACTCGACAACCAAAATTGTCAAGTGGGGAAGAGTCTAACTAATACTGCAAGATGGGAGGAGTATAACCCTTCCAGGCATGCTACATATTCCAGGTTTGGAAAGAAACCTGATGTTTTTCAGCAAGATTAGTGACATGGGAGTGCACACCCAATTTCATAAGTATTCGTGTAAAAACGTCAAAGGTGTGATGGTCTTAATGAAAGGAGTTTGGATTGGAACCCTATACAAGTTATTAGGGAATTTCGACTCGACTGTATGAAACAACATTGTTGTTCCTAAACTTGACTCAACTCGAATCAACTCGGGTTGAGTCGATTCAAACCGACTTGACAAGTCTTCGTCAAGTTGAACCGACCATGCTATGGCATGAGAATATGGGACACATCGAAGAAAAGGGACTTCGAGTTATGCGCAATAAAGGTATGGTCGAATATTTTCTTGAAATTGATTTAGAAGTCAACTTTTATGAACATTGTATATATGGAAAACAAAGTCGAGTGAGGTTCCCATATGGAGTGACAAAGGCAAGGAAGATTCTAATTAGTTCATAGTGATGTGTTTATCCCTTTTTCAGTGCCTTCACTTGGTGGATCCCTATATTATGTATCCTTCATAGATTATTTTTCCAGGAAGACATAGATATATTTCCTAAGGAAGAAATCAGAGGTTTCTGAGAAATTCAAAGAGTTTAATTCTCTTGTGGAAAACTAGATAGATAAGAAGATCAAGGTGCTGAGAACTGAAAATGGTGGTGAATTATGTGGAAAGGATTTTGAGCAGTTCAAAAAGCAATGTGGCATAACACACAAAAACACCACACCATATACCCCACAATAAAATGTAGTTGTCGAAAGAATGAACAGAACATTGATGGACAAGGAAAGGAGCATGTTGAGTGGTGTTGGGCTCACACAAGAATTCTGGGTAGAGGCATTCATCACTGCAAAATATTTGGTGAATATGTCTCCCTCATTGGAACTAGTCAATATGACTCCACATGAGGTATGGTCTGGTAAGAAGCCTTCGCTTTCACATCTCAAAGTATTTGGTTGTAATGCATTTGTGCATGTTCCCAAGGAAAAGAGAAGAAATTTGGACAAGAAGGCAGTCAAGTGTATTTTCATTGGATACAAAGAAAGAATGAAAGGATATAAGCTCTGGGATCTTGCATCAAGAAGAACAGAATGCAGTCAAGATGTGGTCTTCGGATAATTCGAAAGGAATTCTGAGTATGAAGTGGTTTAAATAGATAAAAATACAGAGAAGGTGAGGTTTGAAATGAGGAACGAATAAGAAGATGATTCAGATGAAGAGGTGGAACAAACGACCCTGGTCGTAAGAAGGTCTGAACAAGTAAGAAAACCAATAAAAAGGTATAGTCCACCCGAATTTTTTTCTACATTTGTGTTAACTTCCACTAACAATTAGCCCAAGTCATTCAAGGAGGCAATCGAATCGATAGAGGGTAGACTATGGAAGGACGCCATGGTCCAAGAAATGGAATCCTTGCATAAGAATGAGACATGGGATTTAGTCGAATTAACTAGGGTAAGAAATCACATCAGTAGCAAGTGGGTATTCAAGAAGAAGATGAACACAGCAGGTCAAGTCGATAAATTCAAAGCTCAACTGGTAGCGAAAGGATATTCCCAAGTCGAAGGACTCATCTTCGGTGAAATTTGTTCCCTTGTTGCAAAATTAGCCTCCATTAGAGTACTAATGTCTTTGGCTACAACATTTGATCTATAAATAGAACAGATGGATGTGAAGATAGTGTTCCTACATGGGACCTAGAAGAAAAAATCTGCATGAAACATCCTGAAGGATTTGTAGTAAATGGAAAGAAAGATTTGGTGTGCAAATTGAAAAGATCCCTTTATGGTCTAAATAAATAACCAAGGATGTGGTATCAAAATTTTGACACGTACATCCTTAGTTTGGTATTTTTGAGAAGAAAATTTGATCACCGCATATACTTGAAGAAAGAAGGTGGGTGTTTCATATATGTATCATTGTATGTCGATGACATGTTGTTGATCGAAAACAACATGGATACAATAAAGGAGGAGAAGAAGCATATATCCTCCAAGCTCAACATGAAGGATCTCAATGCATCGAACTTCATTCTGGGAATGGAGATCAAGAGAGATCAAGTAGCTAGAAAGATCTGGTTGAATCAGAAGAAGTATATTGAAACAGTTTTGAAATATTTCAACATGCAGGATTGCAAACCTATAAAGGTGCCAATTCATGTGGGAGAAAGGCTAATTGTTGAAGAGTTTCCAAAGACACTGGAAGAAATAGAGGATATGGCATGTGTTTCTTGTGCAAGTGTCATTGGTAGTCTAATGTGTGTGATGGTATGCACTCGAAAAAACATTTCTCATGCAGTGGCACTGTTGAGTAGATACATGTTGACACCTGGAAAGGAGCATTGGACAGTTGTCAAGAGAGTATTTAGGTATTTGTGTGGCACAAAATACCATGATAAATGCTACCAAGGGAAACCTAGAGATGTCAATGATGGCTTTGTTGATGTCGATTGGGCTAGATATATGGATCGACGAAGGTCGACCAGTGGATATGTGTTCAATATGTTTGGTGGAGAAATAAGCTAGATGAGTAAGCGACATACGGTCATATCTTTGTCAACAATGGAAGTTGAATACATGACATCCACTCATGGAAGAAAAGAATCAATATGGTTGCAACAGTTGTATTCAGGGCCTGGTTTGAACAAAGAGCTATGAAGATAAATTGTGATAGTCAAAGCGCAATATTCTTGGCAAAGAACCCAGCTTATCATTCCAAACTAAGAATATTGATGTACAAAACCATTTCTTAAGAGACATGGTGGAAATAAACAAGGTGTTTCTGGAGAAAGTAGACACGTTGGAAAACATAGCAGACTCTTTGACCAAGTATTTGAGTGTTGTGAAGTTATCTTGGTGTAAAGAGGAAATGGGCATTGTTTCCCTGGGTCTGTGAACAAAAGTTCAAGAAACTCTTGGTTCAACAAAGAAGACAACAAGTGGGAGAATGTTGGGTTGTTATATTATTTGTAGTGAAAGTCTAGTCAAGGTGTATTGACTGGGAGTGAAATTCGAAGGTCGAGGTGGATCGACCAAGAAAAGTTGAAGTTGAAGTAATCGATAACAATTCGAAGAGGTCAATCAATAAGAGGTTGACAGGTGATCGTGTGGAAACCGACTAAAGACCGAATGAAGGTCGACTAGTAATCCGACTGGAAGTTGACTATAACAGAATCCCAATATTTGTGGGATTTGTAGCCAATGATCTACATGGATCTGTAACTTTTTTTGGGTGTGTTTCCTATAAATAAGGCATGCTGTAATCGTATTATGTTAATGATCAACCTTCGGTGTTCTTGCTAATGTTTAGCACTAGGTTGTTGGTCATGTAGATGTAAGACAAATTGTCTATAGGGTTGTTCTTGTGTAAAGAAAGAGGGTATGATGTCGATTGTGTCTTAGGTGTAGACCAAGGTTAGGCATGTAACCTTTTGTTCTGAATGAATAAGACAACAAGAGAGAAATATGCTTAAGGAATGATGGTTTTCCTTTTTGGGTTTCTAGGGTAAAATATATGTGTTGTGTGTTTTCTTTGTCATTTGTTTTCTAGCTTAAATTTGTCTTCCTCGCTTCTATTAGGTTTAGCGTGGAAGTATAATTTCCTAACAGTGCGCAGCTAGATAATGACCTGATACAATGCTAATAGTTCAAATGATGTGTATGCAGCTAGATAATGACCTAATACAATGCTAATAGTTCAAATTATGTCAGTAAAATGATGCTAACGAGACTCATAATCATGCTAATATGATGCATAACAACCAAAGAGATGCAAAAAACATGTTTTTGACACAAAAAATATGCATAACTTACAATAAAAACTTATTTTTCAAACACTTTCAACACAAACTCGATGCATTCAAGAAGCACGCTTTGAAATTAAAGACACAAAAATGACACTTAAAGGAGTGTGTGCAGAAAAAAGTCACACAAAATTAACGCAAAGATGATGCACCTCATTCCATCACAATTTTCATCATGCAAACTTGATTTTTTGCTAAAGAATTACACTACAATGTGATGTTACACCCCTACATTGTAGTACTGAAGGCATAGAAATCGTGATGACATGATGAAATGGAAACTTTTGGGGAACTTTATAATGCTATGGTGGAGCCAAACTTGTGGTTAATGAGTTTCAATTGATCAAAGTTATGATTAATCATGATTTAAAGTTTGACATAACTAGACACAATTTAGAGACTCGTTGACCAGGAGTTTTACTCGGCCCAAGTTACAAAAGTTCCATTCTAGTCAAGCCTCTCGAGATCACCAACTACTCTTGCAATTGGTGATTGACATCATATCCAAGTAGAAAAATAGAATAATATGAAGGTGTGTGGGGAGGGGGATCACCAACTATTCCAACTATTCTTGCAACTAGAGATTGGAATTTTCCTTCATCTATATATTTTAGAGAAGAGAGGGGTCACATGTAGATTTCTTTCAGAAAACGCACACACGCACACACACCTTCATATTGTTCTATTTTTCTACTTCGGATTGTGAATTTAAGGCAAAATTCCCAATTATAAATTCTCCATAATACTTTGGAGTGAGGCAACCCAATTCCTGTGTGTTTGTTTCCATTTCCATTATGGGGCATCCATTAAATTCAATCTATTTGCTGAATTTTTAAACTATAAGAATGAACTCCTTAATATCTTGGTGGTTCTCAACTCAAAAAAGGATGGAATTCTTAACTAGAAATCTTACAAACTCTACCACATCCTATCAATGAAAAATTATTTTCAACTAATGTATCCTTCCTTCCCAAAAAAAAAATCAAAACTAATTGTTGATTCAATGAATGACATTTTACAACAACATAACATAATGTTAAATTTGTCCTTTTTTCCCTTGACTCTTTGGATTGTACAATACATATAATGATGAAGACAATATGGATCAATAAATAAATTTTGAATCCTTTATGAAATCCAAGTATTGTCCCTAAATAAACAAGATTTATCAATGGTTAATAAAAGACTACTTATGATCTACCTCTTAGTAGTTATGGAACTCATCCTAGTATTTAAAAGATTTTGTGTTTGATCTATCCCTTGATTTTGGTTTTTGTTTAAAAAATATCATAGAGTTTGTAGTGGATTTGGTGATTAGTCATATTTCCACTCCATTCTTTAAAATCTTCACCAATTTCCTCCCCAAGACATTTAATGGAATCCATTGCAGAAGTTATAAGAACTAGATATATGGATCATTATTCTCACTAACTTGTAATAACTGAGCATGCATTTCTAAGATGTTATCTACACGCTTTATTTTTTCAATTTCTTCATCTCTACTTCTCACATTCCCAATTTCTTAAGCTACAATTAATCGAGATTTATATTCTCTCAAGCACCGCTTTTTAACCAAGAAGAAAGCATTTTCGCATGCTCTATTTGTTAGGCCAACGCAGTGCTCATTTTACTATCATTTCCTCCCATTATTGAATCTTCTTGTTGCTTGATAGCAATTGCATAGTCAAATTTTCAATTGACCTAGATAGATCATAAAACATAGAATTTAGATAGATCATAAAACCTAGATAGCATATGTTCAACAAACAAACAACTTATTTTGAATAAAACTTCCTTTTAACTATTAATAAAAGTAGTATATACAAGGATTTAATACAAAAAAAGAGGGCCACAACTGCAACCACCATAAGAAATCTTCAAGACCAAAAAAGTATGGGTTGGTTGTAACCAAAACACCCACTCATAGAGATTCTAGGCCATGTTGTCCATATCTATAACAACATAAAGAAACAAAGGGAATTCACCTAAACATTAACACATCGAAAACAAGTGGAGGTTGGTTGTGGTCATTAGGGACAAGGCCCCAACCTGAAATAGGAAGGTCAACATCAACAAGCTACACAAGGTTTCACTCATGGGAAAAATGATCTAAGGGCTTGGTCCCCTCTAAAATAGTAATGGAGAGCATCGGGAAATGTTTTTTCGTCGAGGTAGCTCCAGGTGTTTTCATACCTCTTGCAATGATCTGGATTTTATCATTATATTATTTTTCATCTATCTCGATATTTTTAGAGTGGGAAAATTGGAGGAATCATCTTGCGGGGTCATTTTAATGGCAGGTCCTAGTTTGGAAAATTGGGGTTTGAAACCTTTCGGAGCCATTTTGAGGCATCGAATGGAATTTCATGGGTAAAAGATTTCCCATATTTATCTAGGGCCGCTTGATGCTATATACACATCGATATCTTTCCAATGGTGCAAAAATCGCATCAATCAGAGCTTGTATGCAAAAGTTATGCCTTTCGCAGATTGACCTACCTTGTTGACCACCATGGTATGAGTGGATGTCATTCCATCCTCCTTTACTCATGCATATGGGGCTAGCCACATATGTACTTTCAAGAAGATTCTATAAGGTCCAAAAACTTATCACAATTGAGGGTTGAGAAAGTCAAAACCCTACCCCTAGATGGCTATCGGGAAATGTTAAATACTAGGTTGCTAGGAGGAGAAGGGGTTCCATTCTTTAGAACTATATTTGTTCCATAGTTGAGAAAAGTACCTAGGAGTGGTATTTCCAAAGCATAACAAAGGAGGAGAGATCCATTAGAATCCATACAAGCCACAATGTCGAAGGAAACTCCACATAGACTGCCTCTTTATCCGTACTCGCATTTGAAGAAAAGAGAGCAGAGGAGCCTCACCTTCTAGCTGGGATTTCTCCCGTATTGGGTTTATGAGGTTATATCTTGTGTTTATTTGTGGTGTGTGAGTGTTTTATTTATGTTATCTATTTTTTTCATTTCAGCGAATTCATACATTTTTAAGTAGAAAACCAGTAATTAAAGAATCTGAGATCTAAAGGAAATTAACCTTCACAAAATATATATATATATATATATATATATATATATATTTTAAGATCTGATGTGACGAACTGTCCAGTGGAATATCCACAAAATTTTATAGATCATGAAAAAATGTGTCTCTTCTTGGTGCTTAGGGATACTAGGATGGGAACTCTGGTGTGACCCAACTAATATAAGTTGAACGAATAGAAGCTTCCTAGGTGGCCACATGGGTTGAATGGGAGGAAATTGGGTCCAATGACACCCAGCTCATGGTGCATGGGGCTCTATGCCAATACTCTAACCATTGTTGCAGGTATTCCATTTCTAGCCTCACTTTTTGTCTTTTCTAGTTTCACTTTTTGTCTATGTATTGTAATCTATATTAAGACATTGGTACATATCAATGTGTAAACAATCCCCCAAAAATGGTGTTGGGATATTTGCATTAAATAACACATCATTTCTCTTCTTCCAAATACATAAAAGAATCCCTACTCTAATAAGCATCCACATAGAGTGAAACGCAATGGCTCGTGGCATTCTATCACTCAACAAGGCAACACGCCATGAGAGGGAGGCTGTAAAATATCACTATGAGAGGGCCTCAACCCAAGACTATGTGGCCCTGCTTAGTGAGTAGAACCAAAAGAGGTGCTTCAAGGTTTTGTCTCTCCCACATTGTCTGCAACATGGGTCAGACATACATAAGTGATTGAACCTCTTATCTATAGGGAGTCCTCCCACAATGAGACACCAAGTAAAAAAATGCTTTTTCATGTTTCAATCTTGGTTTCCAAATACTACCTAGTCAAAATGACCAAGTTTTTTGTTTGGAATTTAGTCTATGTGGTTAATTCAAACTTCTTTTGAGGAAGAGCTTGGATAAAAGACATTCATACCCAATTTTTGGCTTGTACTTAATGAAATATATGGCCTTTACTTAGTTCCAATCTCATTTCCAAACTCAAGGCATAGGTAGGCCAAGCTTTAACAATAGATTCTCAATAATGAGCCCCTGAATTCAGCTTGGAATAAATTTATCACCATTAGTCAACATAAATTTTATCTTTACTTTATCTCAGGGGAACCAAGATCTAGAAGGGTTGTCTAATAGATCATTGGTTAATAGAATACCATGCCTATAAATCCTTAAGGTCAAGAAATAAGGAGACTTAGTGAATGGCCTCCTCTCAACAAGAACCAAAAATGACTATTAGAGACAATGATAATCAAAAGACAAGTCGAACATAAGAGAAGCATTCTTCCATGAAAGGAAGGGCCTTATGGCCTCCAAGGCCTTCCATGTGCTTTGGATAATAAATGCATTATAAATCTTCACATGAGAAGGAGTGAGAAGAAGGATTTGAAGAGATATCCCTTGCCAAGAGGTAACCCTTTCTGAATTCAATGCCTTAGAAGAACTTTCCAAGTTTCATTTCCTTCTACAGTGTGAATGACTCATTTACACTCAACACTTGGGATTACATCCTAGTGTGAATAATGCCCAAGAAACCAAAGTTTCTTGGGGTGCGGAAAACATACCAATTGATGTGGTGAAACCCTTTCCTTTTGTTGGGATTGGCCCATAGAAAAATTATAAGGGATTTTCTTAAATTCGAATAATCTACTTCAACGGAGACACAATAAGAGGAATAATACATGAGTCACAACTAGAATTTTTGTGTAGATCTAAAAATTGGCTACCAAGTGTAAGGGATTAGTAATCCACTTTTTTATATTTTTCTCGACTCATTGGACAACCACTTCCCAAATATCAATAGGAGAAACCTGGAGGGAAAATGAAATGCTCAAAAAAATGAATACTTGTCCTAGTTGAATCTATGACCAATTTTGCAAGGCTAGCCAGGTCGGCATAGGCTATTGGTTTTTTCCATAGCATTGAGTTTTGGCCCATTAAATGTTCAACCTGAGGTTTTGCAAACGATGTCCAAACAATACATAATCTAAGTCTAGGAAGTATGGTCATTGGAGATTGTCAAGAATAAGCCATCAACAAATTAACCAATTTCCTAGAATTGGGTTATGAGAGAGGGATCGCATGAATAACCCTTGGATCTAACTTAAGATCTAAGAAGATAGCCAAGGGCTTAAACTGTTAACACATATAGAGCTGATGATAAGGGGTGCCCTTGAAAAATAGATCTAAAGATCCCAATCTTTTTGGAAGAGAAATTATTGATAGTAAGACAATTTGAGGCATAAACAAAAATGGTTTTCACACTGTGAATAAAGGTTGGGCCAAACCCTAGGTTCTAGAGCATTACCAAGATGAAGGGGCATTCAACCTAGTCGTAGGCTTTCTCAAAATCATTTTTGATAAATAGGATGTCAAAGCCAATGCTTTGGCCCACTCCATACCCTCCCACTGTACAATGATTGTCAAGGATATATCTCCCATATATGAATCCACTCTATTGAAGGCAAACAACCTTAGGGAGGATATACTTGATTTGCAAAGATAGGGATTTAGCTAGAATATTATAAGACATATTGAGAAGAGTGATTGGCCTCCAATTAGTAATTAACTATGAATCCCCTGAGTTAGGAATAAATCTAATGAGCCCTCAATTCATTCTTGCACCCAGAGACTGATTCTGTAGAGATTCTTGGTAGACCTGCAACAATTCTAGCCCAACAAACTCCCAAGTGGTCTTGTAAAAATCATAGGGAAAGCCATCAAGGTCGGAGGCCTTATCAATGGAAATATCACATAGGGCTACAAACAACTCATCAAGAGAAAGGGTCAAGGCATAGGTTCTCCCCTATTACATGAAAATCTCATTTGAGACTAGGTCAAGAAATTTTTGGGTGGCTTCATGTTGCTTGACAAAGGGGTCTTGGNTGGAAATATCACATAGGGCTACAAACAACTCATCAAGAGAAAGGGTCAAGGCATAGGTTCTCCCCTATTACATGAAAATCTCATTTGAGACTAGGTCAAGAAATTTTTGGGTGGCTTCATGTTGCTTGACAAAGGGGTCTTGGGTTTGGAACACCATCTGTAATGCTCGATAAATTGCCTTTCAATTTATTTCTAATTAGAGGTTTTCCCCATAGAGGTTTTGAGGGATGAGATATTTCCATTAGTTTGCTTAGAGGCCAAATCCTTAAATATATATTTCATATGTCAATCACTATTTTTAAGCCAATGCATCCATGCTCATAGTTGAGCACCTCTTGTTGGATGGACATCATCCACTGTAAGCATATGTCACACCTTTGTAACATAGACTTGATTTCCCTCATTGCAAGGGGACCATTACAAGTCTTCCACAAGCCCATCTAGATTGTTGAGCAAAGCCTTATTGTGGTTGCAGCAAATCTAAGTAATTTGCTTGCCCTAGCCGCATAGAAAAGTGATTATTCTAGAGATGGCATCCCCTCACTAAACAATCTAGTTATTATAACTATGTGACCTAAGGATCAAGTTCCAAATAGTACGGATACAAACCATGCAACAAGGGCTTTGAAGCTGGGAAACATTAAGGATATACTAGGTCCTAGGAATCCTCATGTGCTCAACTCCCCGTGATAGGTTAATCTAGATGGATTGGTGGTCCAACATGGTGATAATTATGCCATTGACATGAATTGGCTAGCCTTTTGAGGTATCAAAATAAAAAGTTTTTTTTTCTCAGATAATAGAACCCTATCAAGTCTTGCATAGATTTTTTTAGACCCCTTCCTAAAATTTGTCCAAGTGAACCAAGATTGTTGATTCATGATGTCGACCCATGTTAGGGTTATACAACTTGAGAAAAGATTGTAGGGTTAGCCAAGGTTCTTTTCCCTAATAGGAAAGTGCACAAGAAATGCCCCATGTTTATCCTCTGGACTCTCAACCATATCAAAATCCCCATAGACAAGCTAGGGAGCATCAGGGAGCTCATCAAAAATTCACTGCCAAAAGGTTGTATGGTCTCTCGAGTCATTAGAGGCATAATATTGGACAAGCCTAGGAGTTGGCTGTCCAAATTGAGTAAAATACAGAGAATACATTGGAAGGATCAAACTCACACTATACAATAGCATGGAAAATTGGGGAGGGACTAGAATATCACCATAGTCATTTCCCTCATAGTGATTAGAACAAAATCACTTAGCCCCCAATCAAATCAAAAACAAAGTAGTACAAAGGAGAAACCCTACAATTTTGACTTCTTGCAAACATAGTTTATCTATCCAACCCATATTCATTAATACCTAACAGACAATGTATTTCCTTCCAAGGTCATTTAAGCACCGAGCATTCCACAAGGTCACTTTCATTAAAAACCAACAACGTCTTGCATTCCCTC
Source organism: Picea sitchensis (assembly GCA_010110895.2). Lineage (NCBI taxonomy): Eukaryota > Viridiplantae > Streptophyta > Pinopsida > Pinales > Pinaceae > Picea > Picea sitchensis. The sequence continues at coordinate 19,508 of SNQJ01S0013327.1, read as the reverse complement.
CTTAGTATTCTCGAGGTCCTAGAGAACATGGAAGGAGTTAGTAGCAGGAGACAAATTTAGCCAATAATCACGAAGAGTTGTTTGTCATGGTCGCTTCTAGTGGCCCTCGACATAAACCACTAGCTCATTTTCCTAGGAGTGGAGTGGTGAGGGAGAGCATGGTCCTCACACACCACATACATAAATCAAGGCAGTTGTAGGAACTTTGCTAGCAATCTTGGCTTGCAATCAATTGGTCATGTTGTAGTTGTAACCTTGGGGTTGAATCCCTCGGAGTCAGAGTCTTTGGGGAAAAGACTTTGGCAATACCATTACCTTTATTTTTATGAACAACTTCAGTGAAAACACCTTTGGACACATTAATTGCTTGGGTGGCTTTAGGGGGTTCAAGGGTTTTAGTAGGCAGGGCCAACTTGGGTCATGAGAAAACAATGACAGATTCGATGTTCTAAGCTTCAATAACAAAAGCAAGTCTTAGAAAACTTGATGTAGCAAACCCACTAACAGTGGATCTAATTGTAAATTCTGGTAAGTGCAAATTCCTTGAGGTCTTTAAACAAGTTGACCCTAACATAAGCTTTACATTGTGACCAGGGATGATAAAACCATTAAAGTTCATGGAAAATAAACTCCCCTAACAAGATTGCAATCCACACTAGAGCTAGATAGAATTGCATTGGAGATTGGGGTGGTCCACCCACTCTAGGCAAGGCTAGTAGGGTATATTTTTCAACATAAATGTCATGGGTCCAATGGGAAAAAGCCACCAAGGTATGATACATATCTAAGGGCCTTGAAGGAAGATTTCTTGTACATGGATCGGGTAATTTGAAATAGGAAAAATTATTTGGTTTGACTATGTGTATGGGTGCATTGCCAACCCTGAGGCTCCCACACCTCTAAAATGTAGTGCCAGATGTTAGTCTTAGGGGTCACCTTCCCTACAAAATATCCTAGGATGGAGCATGTCCTGAATGAACATAAACTATCATATTCAAAATCAATAAATTCAATATCAAGAGGAAGGCCATTGCCTTGTGATATACCTTCGGGGAAAATCTCCAAGAATCTTTTGACGTCATCTCTACTCTTTAGGCCAATAGCAAAGCCAAAAATGACAAGGGCATTTTTGGCCAAGACCATAATGCCTCCCTTATGATAGAAAAGTCATGGCGAGATAGGCTAACCAAGTTGCAATAAATGAAAAAAGACCACACAAATAACACAAACATAACTTTGCAACAACCCTAAGGATCATGATCCTTCAAGCCATGGCTCAATTTCTCAAAAACCCTAACTCCTTTTTTCCTTGAAAATTCTCTTTCACATTTTTGAGTTTGGCATACCTTGTTGAGATGTTATTTGCCTACTTATGTGTTCTTTACTTCTAACATTCTCAATACTTGAGCTGCAATTAATCAAAGAGTTTGCTCCTTTGAAGCATCACTCTTCAACCAAGAAGAAAGCATGTATGCATCCTTTGTTCGACGGACCAATGCAGTACTCATATTTTTACTATCATTTTCTCTCATTCTTGATCAATCTCATTGCATGGCAGAAATTCTATAGTCATGTTTCTAATTGGCCTGGGCAGGGTACAAAACCTAGAACTTAGTTCCCTAAGTGACCTTTTAGTGATATATAGCATATGTTCAACAAACACCACCAAACCTGATATGGAAGTCTTTGAAAGGTATAAGCTGGTGTTGGTATAAAATCAATTGAAGGATAGTTTTTACATCAAATTTTGTGAAAGGCATGTTATGGGTTGCTTATAGGTAGTCTACCATGACAATTAAAATTAAAAGATAGGTGATAAGATAAAAGCAAAGAGGTCTAGCAATCGATTTAGCACTCAACGACATTGTATTGTTTAGCAAAGAATCATATCAATTAAGCATCATTCCGAACTCTACTCAAAATATTCAGAAAGATCAATTAAGTACCATAGACGAGAGACCGTATGAATGCAATATTATATCCCTAAATTATATTTAGGGATTATTTTT
>SNQJ01S0013326.1:119348-129416 GCA_010110895.2 Picea sitchensis | reverse complement strand
AGAGATTTCACAATCCCAGGTCGAATCTTTGCACAGAGCTTCTTCTTTCTTAGTTCCCAGCAATCACAGTTTCAGGTCCTGGTAACGGAACCATTTTTTGGCATAGGGGAAGACCTAGGGTTCAATGCTACAACAGTGCACTAACAAAGCCCTAAATACCGACCCTTTCGGAAACACCTGTGAAGCAGATGAAGTCTCACCTGAGGTAGAGGCAGGGGTGGTTGCAAGACTCAGGTGTCTACAACCTTAGCTAGGACACAGATCTGTGATTATAACACTTAATACAGCTCTTAGCACCGTTAGTCCCTTGATATACAATCACTATTCACTTCGTTGATAAAACAGAGCTTCGCAGCATTCACACTAATCTACAGTATTTAAGCACTTAGCATATAAATGGATTAGAATGAGCATATCAAGCACTAAGCATGACTATCTTGATAAGATCTAATATTCTCACATATCATAAGCACAAAGCACAAATAGATCTATCTAAACATATCAAAGCACTTAGCAAATAACATGTGAAGCCATCAAGACAAAGCACAAAGCACATAACATAGTGTTTACATGGTTCACCCCCACCCTAAGGTTACGTCCACCAACTCTTCTTATTTATTGTCTTCAGTCAATCGGTTACAAGCACAAAGCCTTCAAAACCCTTACTCTGCACACGACAGAAGATCTGCCCGGCTCACCAGATCCTTCTTCCTAGCGTTACAGCACTAAGCCCTCCACTATCTGCTACAAGGACCTACACTTAGCTCTGCAAGTCTCTTACATCCATGCACAAAGAACTTACATACTCTACTCGCACTTAGCATATATTCACATCACATAGATGCACTATCCTCCTCCTTCTTACATTGCCTATATATATATATATATATATATATATATATATTACAAAATAGGCCTAAACATGGGTAAACGCATGGATCGACATCCCATTCCCATTACATATTCCCAAAAACCCAAAATCGGGCCTAGAACCTGTGATCTCCACTTCGTCTTGCGCTCCTCCTTCGACGGGCTGTCGAAGTCCCAAAATAGGTCAATATGACCAAGAATCTCCCAAAACTTGGTAAGGGCCAACAATTTTTGATAATCTGATCTGAAGTATGATTCTTTTGTACTCGTTTGCTAGGTGTATTTGGAGGCACTTGTTTAACTTTATCTTCTACTCCTATCTGAACTTCTTCATCTTCCCCTTCTACTTCTTCTTCATATTCTTCTTCTTCTTCATAAAGTTGTTCCATTGATTCATTTTCTTCTTCCTTTAATTTGCGTCCACCTGTTTCATCAATTGTTACATTGATGCTTTCCACAACTTTGTTCAACCTCATATTGTAACACTTGTATGTTTTCCTTGTACTTAAGTAACCAACAAGTACTCATTTGTCCACACGAGAGTCAAACTTTTCCATTCTGCCATCTTCTCTTTTGATGTAGCATTTGCTTCCAAATACTCTGAAGTGCTTCACATTTTCTGGTCTTCCTTTCCACGGCTCGTAGGGAGTTTTGTCATTGTTGTTTCTGAGCATCACTTTGTTTTGAATATGAACTATTGTATGCACTACATGTGTCCAAAAATAATATGTCAATTTTGAATCCATTAGCATTGTTCGAGCTATTTCCTGTGTAATTATCATCCATTATGATAATGTTGCTTTGTATCTAAACCACTCTTTGAACCAATCTGTGAATCCATGCTCTCGTCCACTATCATATATCTGTACAAACCTTCTAAGTGTTCTTACGAATCCATATCTGTCCATACTGTCCAAGACTCTATTGCACAATTGTCCATAATGTTGATCCATTTATCACTATACTATCATGAAGTCTTCACTAAGTTACAACTGATTAATTGAATTGTATTGTTGTTAACTGATCGCTTTGGATCTGTCTACTCAAACTCTGCAAGTTGCTCGAAGGATGGTTCTTTGGTCTGTCACAACTATCGCATAGATTTCCCCTGTCTAATATTCATATTACCTGGGAGTCTCTAAGCCGGATGGCTCAGAACAATTCCTGCTCTTATGTGTATTCATCATCTTCATTGGTAGATTCATCATCTCTCTGAGCTATGACTTCTTTCTTTCTATCTGTGGATTCATCTTTCACTATGATGCCTAAAAGTACAATCTTGTGAACATGTTCCTCATTTACCTGTCCTTATTTTCTTTCAATTATTTTCCAAACCTTTATGTATCTGACATCTTTCTTTTTCTATGCAGAATTTTCTTCATCTTGTTTTATTGCCAATATTGCGATCTCTAGGACCTGGTATTTGTTCACCTGTTCTTCGTGTTTTCTTATCCATGCTTTCTTATATTTTATATCAGTGTTCTCTTTCATGGAAGTATCGATCATGCTTCTACAATCACTAGTTATGTGTCCATAGTTATGACATTTGTAACATTCAATGTTACGTGGGGCCACATAGGCACTTCTTGTTTGCATATTTCTTTTATAATCCCTCCGATCTGCGACATTATGTCCAAAATTAGTACAATAAAAACAATGACCATAAAATAAATTTGCATACCTGGGAGTGAATGATCTTCTTTGTGGTGTAGTCCTTCTGAATTTCTGCCTTAACTGATCATGATCATGATTGAAGCTTCTTTGTGGCTTGAACATGGATGGTCTTCTTGAAGATGTATCTTCAGTAGTTTTCTTAGATTCTGGTTGACCATGATTCTTTCCTCTGAGTGCTTCTGCATAACTATTTATATTTTCTTCCTTCTTCTTTTCTAGCAACCTAGAGTGCTTCTCTTCATTCTCTATAACTGATGTGGATGTTTTTGTCTCTTCAATGTTCTTGTTGAGCTTGAAGATTTTACTTCTCAATGTGACAACTTCTTCTTCAAGCTTCTCAACCTATTCTTATTTCCTCATTATCTGAGACTCCATGACTTCTTCTGTTCTTTTTGCTTCTTCAAGATGAATTTTTAATGTGATTATTTCTTCTTCAAGTCCTTTCTCTTCTTGACCAAACTCTTCCTCAATCTGTTTTAGATCGTTAGTTATTTCCTTAAGATGATATGTCAATAGCTTCTCTCTCATATCTTCTTCTTCTTTCTGTGTTACTATGTTGGCTTTCAAATACTACTTTTGATATTCAAGATTTTCTTCAATATTTTATGCTTCTTCTAGCTGAGTTCTTAAGTTCTCGATGACCTGTTGGGTTTCTTCAAAAATGTGAACACTTTCCTTTTGCTTCATCAATTCTTTCTTGAGTGACTTATTTTATTCTCTTATTTCATCTAAAACACTAATCAATTATGATTTATAATGGTCTTCCTTTTTAATTAGGTTTTATGTCTCATTTCCTTCATGGCATTCTATTTCAATATGTCCACGTTTTTCACAATTAAAGCAAAACAACATACCTCTGGTGATTATTTACTCTTCATCTTCTGAATCTATTTGACATGGTGAACATAATTCTTCTTGATTTGTATCTGCAACTTCTTTGGCATTTTTTTGAATATACAATGGGTGAAGAATATATTTCATGTAACTTATCCCAAAGTTATTTGGCTGATGAACATTTACCAACATTTTATCTTACCAGATTAGGTAATCCTTCCCAAACGAAATCCATTGATATTTGGTTATTCTTCTTCAATTCCTTCTTGGTTGCAGTCTTTTCCATTTTTTAACTATCATATCATGTAACAACTTATAGCTAAATCTAATGTCCCTGTGCCTGTAAAACTACTTTCGTCCTTCTACTCCACATCTCATACTTTAAACCGTTTTGAACATTGAACATTGGTACTCCATTCTCAGAATAATCCATGATCTCCTTCTAGTGGTTAATTTTTTTCCTGAAGGAACCTTCTCTGATACCAATTGTTGGATTATTGAGAGGGGGGGTGAATCAATAATAGAGAAATCTAATCCTTTTTAACCACAAAATGCAAGTGTTATATCAATGTAGCATTATCATCCAATAGTTGCAGAGTAAATAAACAATGAACAAATGAGCAATCAAACACATACATGGTACACCAGTAATTTTACGTGGAAACCCAAAGTGGGAGAAAACCACAGAATGATTTTTCTTATATGTCTTTAAGAATTACATTCATTGGATGCACCAACTTCCTTTGTTTTCTATCTGCAACTAGAAGGAGGCTCCAACCCCCTAGTTTCTCGGGCTACAACCTGAGGGAAGCTCCAACTCCCCAATTCTTTGGTTACAACCAGGAGGAGGCTACAACCCCCTAGTTTCTCAGGCTACAACCTGATGGAAGCTCCAACTCCCCAATTCTTTGGCTACAACCAGAAGGAGGCTACAACCCCCTATGTTCTCCGACTACAACCGAAAGGTGGCTACAACCACTTTTCCTTGCCCTGTCCAACTGCCCTGACGTAGAAGTATAATGATGGAACCACTGTCACACTATCACTGTGAGATATACCAATGTACAATTGTACCAACTTGTACCACTGACCTACATCCAACCTGTACTACTTCCCTGCAATCAACCTGTACCTGAACTGAGCATGTATCAAACAAAATACAACAGATACGARACCTATAGTTCTACAAATTMTGTATGTACATGCCCTATCTATACAATATCTTRCGTATGTAAGMATCTTGTTTGTTATGCAGCCTGTGTATGCCTTCTGAAACTAGGGATACACAACCTGTAGTTCTACAACATGTGTATGTACGCGCCCTATTACAACAGCCTGTGTATTTACATGTCATGTTTGTTATGCATCCTGCATATACCTTCTGAAAACTAGGGTTTTCTTTCTTCTAAAAATTTTGTATTCTCTGCAACTTCTTTCACATAGATCTGCAACATGTCACTGTATTCGGATTGTAATTGTACCCTATGCATGCATCCTCATACATAACATTTACCCAAAGCATCTATTTCTCTCTCTATTCATGTTCCATATAAGTGTGTGTAATCATGAACAAGTATAATAGCCCTCACGTGATCTAGACATCAAATCCTTTATGATATTTAGCCTCTCAATACATCAACCACTTCACAAATACAAGCTCTCAACCATGTACCACAAAATCCCTTAGCCATATGCCAAGAAATACAAGATGTGCCTTAACTCTAACAAGAAGTATCAATGATAAATATTGATTATACTAGCACTGTGTTTCTGTAGATCTGACTTATACAGAATATCCCATGCAACCACTAGTCTCTCTAGGGATAATCCTCAAATCTCCATAACCATTTCTCATGCATACATCAAAATCCAACTACTTATAGAAATAAGACATACCATTTGAACCAGTGGATAGATCTGATGTATTTGATCACTGTAGACCTTCCTGGGAGCTTGATCTCGGAATCTAGAACCTCAACATCTTCATCTTATCAAGTTTCTATGTCTTTACCCTCATGTACACGCCCTAATAAACTGCCATCCCGGGTATGTACGCACCCTAATACACTATTATCCTGTGTACACCTCAGAAATTAGGGTTTTTTAGTATTCGTTGTAGTTCCAAAACTTTCGTCATCAACCCTTCGTGCTACCTCAAACTTTCGCAACTTCAGATGTATCAATGAGTACTTGCAATAAGCCTTACACAACAATAGATATTCAATATGTTCAAGTGTGATTAAATGAGAGATCCTTGCCTCTTATTTATACTTTCATGTAGAATCCTCAAGGGGTTACCTTTTAACCATCTTAACCCACTTTCCTTATTTTAGGGTTAACCCACTTATAACCACTTGTCCACTTAACTTAACCACTTTCCATAATTAGTAAGTTCTCCATTAACTTTATTATTTAAATAATTTATTTTGCATCCTCTTTGACTTATAGTACACTCATCACTTCACTTTATTATTTAAATAATTTTTTCTTTGCAAACACTTTGACTAATTTGACCTTTTGGGGCTTCTAGATGACTCGTGAGGGTTCTCCAACTTCACATGGCCATAACTCTCTAACCGTCAGGAGTTATGTGACGTTCCACATACCACCGGAAAGTTCATGACATGTACTATCCATATAGAATAGTATTACCTACAAATATATCATAACTCATACCATTATCCATCAAACAAACTTGGGTCCATTACCCAAACCTTTGTGCTACCGGAATTTTCTACCAGACTTTCTTCAAGGGTTGACATCAATGAAAACCAACCTAATTAATCAACACTTCCATCATAGTTTCAGTTTCTGATGAAAAGGAGGATTGATTCAGGCATTTTTTGCTGCAGTTACATGACAAAGGAAACCAAGATGAATACTTAATTCCATCCTCTCACCCACCTTGGCAGACATGAGCTTTACAATCCAATGACTTTGGCAATTACATGCTTATTGATGACTGTTGTGTAATTTTCAAACCAGATGGAGTGTCGGATGGAGTGTTGGATGAGGTATGATAAAAAAATACTATAACCTGTGAGGGTGATTTACAACACTTTTGGTAAATATCAACTGGATCCAACATGGTTTAACATGTAAATTGGGATCATATGGTTTAATTATAATTTAACACATACAAATTATTTATGCATGATAAATATTTTGATCATAATGTCCAAATCTTTGACTTGGACATTGATCAAATCATTTCAAGAATCACCATAGAGATTTTAAAGGTGACATGCATAATCATTAATGTTGGTGTTCCTTTTCTCTCATAAATCCCAAGTAACCCATGATTTCAAAAAAACTTGCTCGCATTTTCGATTTAGGGAAACAAGATACTCTACATCCCCTATGTTTTTACTTTGCATTTCCTCTATTTTTCCTTGCCACTATGTCGAACCACCATGAAGCATCGAAAGAGGCCTAAGAAGAATTCTCCGGGACATGAGGGAGAAGCCCCTAAAGCTTAATCTATATCCTCCCTCAAACATATAGCTATGTTTTGGCGGTCCATTTTTCATTGCAAAGGGACCTACAAAACCTCAGGCGTGGGAGGAATGTTGGCTCCATGTTTTGCCTAATTTTTGCCTTCTCGAAATCTCTTTTTCCACATGGAGATTATACAGTTTATACTTCTATTAGCTCTTTTTGAAGGAATTATCAGGTTTCTTCTATCGATTTGATATGGATCAGCATAAGGTATGTTTAGCCCTTATTTTTTATGATTTTATGACGGTTTATCTTTAATTGAGTGAGTGCAATCTCATAACACTTGTCGTTTGTTTGAAAAAGGTCGAAAACAAAATCGAGCACTTGATCTGGCCCATGATACAGCCCATGATCCGACCCTCAATCCGGTCCTCGATCTGACCCTCGGAGCGCAGTGCAGTTGTGGGTTGGTATATCAGCAGACTCTTCCTGGTGAATACGAAACATGGGTTTTATTCCTGTTCGAACCCTCCAATTATGGAATTCATTACATATTGATTCGAAAAGTTACGTTCGGCCTCTCTTTTGAGTGCATGAAGTTGCCAAAAGATGTTGTATGTTATTGTCTTAATGATTTTCTGTTGTAGGAGAGTTTCGACCCTTTCAGTGGTCGACCTCTCAGTCATATTAGAAACTCTATAAATATTGAGGTCTCTCAAAATAGAAAGACAACGATATAATACAACCATTAGACTGGATTTTCTCCGTAATTCGATTTCGGTGTTAATATAAATGATGCGTTGATTGTCTATTGATCTGGAGTAGTATCACGACTACCTGGGGGGGCAACCAGTGGTCTGTGTATCTTGTTTATTTTTTGTATATTCATATTTTCACATCTAACTCTCTTGTGCAAGTTGCTTATTAATTTACAGGTTGCTTGTAGTTTATATTGTTGTGTATTCATATTCATATCTCTTTATCTAATTTACACGTTGCTTGTGATTTTCCATATCTAGACATCTGATTGTATATTTTCTGATATATAACTCTTTTATGCGGGTTATCTACTTAGATTGTATTTAATAGATACGTATATGATCTTGATCATTTCATTGTTCATCTATACATATATAGTTTTCTTCTCATTCACATAAATTGTATTCTAATGTGCATATTGGTCATTTCAACAATGTATATAACAATCTTTTATAACTCCTTAAGTTATGGTTTAATAGCTAATCTCTGCAAGACTGCATAGTTTAGTATCTATGTATTAGAATATTTTCAGTCTTGGTGTGATAGGATAGTGTTAATTTCAAATCTCTCTTGAACACTGTTATGGAATATGTTAATGTAAAAATATCTATTTAATCAATTGATGTTTTCTTCAATGGAAAAAAATTTAGTAGATTGTTAGTTTTCTTTCTATCTTGACATATATTGTGTTACAACTCAAAGTTTATTTAATATCTTTATTATTTGAGTGTGTTTTCGGCATTAGATTAGATGAGGCTATACTAGGCTAGATTAGAGCTCTAGGCCTACACATACAGTGCTAGCACCTCGAAGCCTACGAGCCTCGGGTTGACAATTTAATGTCGAAATAGATAACATATATTTCACTCGACAATGCCTTTACCATTTTAGGGCTATGGAGTCTCAAATGCATCCAATATTGAAGGTTAAAATAATTGAAACCAACAAGTAGAGTCTAAACCCTAAGGTTCAAGCACATTTGGGCCTTAGGGTTTATACCTTGAGGAGAAGGACATCTAGGGTGCAAGCCTGTTTGGGACCTAGATATAATTTCTCCCTTATTGTAGATTAAAGTAGGTCAAAGATCAATTGTCTAGGGCTAAAATCCTAAAGTGATAGCACTTTAGGTATTTAGGGTTCCAACCCTAGCAAGGAAAATTCACAAATTTTGCACAAGTAAAACTTTGTGAGAGGAAGAAGCACTTATGTTCCTCTCTTAGGTTTCAATAAACAAGAATTCTTGCAAAAAAATAGCAATTTCACCATAAACATTAATAAAATAAAACAGAATTGCAGAAATTCACTTACTTCATCCCAGAAACCATGATCATTTAACCATAATTGCTCAAATATCCATCCAAAATCAGCAAACCATCCACAAGAGATCCATTCCAAGCATAGTGCACGAGAGAGAAAGACCAATAACCCCTACAGGCCCAAAATTTTTAGAAGTATCTCTCACAATGGCGAGGAAAAGATGATGATAAAAGGAAAGTGAGGGTTAACCTTTTTATATGAGGCTACCCTAACATAATTTTCCACATAATGTATCAACAACAAAATAGAAGTGGTTCTGACCCCTCATTTTCCCTTAACAAAATGTAATAAATGTAAAATACATCATAATGAGCCACGCATGTGAGACGTCAAGCCTCCTTAGGGAAGGAGGGGGCCACCAAAGGCCATGTGGCATCAATCCAAAGTAAGGTGGGAGTAATTGATGTCTCTCCTCATCGAAATTCATGCCATGCATCATCAGTACCCCGGGAAATCACAAAACCCTGGTTGTGTCAAGCTCTAGAAGGTGGCATCATCTCCAAAATAGGGACAACGTCCAGGATCTAGGTGTTGCATCCATGTCCTGAGTAGATGCATATCATCTCTGCAATGTCTTTGACTGTCTATTGTTGCAATGTCCCTGATCCTGGTGAAAAATAAGCTCTGGGGTACTTTTCCCAAACTATGAGATTCCAACCCATCTATGTTCCATCATGACTGAATATGCTCATACCAAAACCATATATCCATCATTCAAGGTTCCAATAATGTGAGAGTTGGTGTCCAAGGATAGTGAGTCACTGGATGACCCACTGCTCTTCATGACACATGCCAAGGTCATGCAATAAAGGCACAATGTCCTAGGTACAAGCCCAGGGCGTCCCTCAAAGAACCATGTAAGGCCCATCCAAAACAAATCAAAGTATAACACAAGGTTAGCCAAGGTTCACAAGAAACATTAGTCATTAAAGCATGCAAAGTAAGTTGTAACTTAAGATTTAATCTGTGTAAACAATGCACCTCGGTATCCACTTCAAGCATCACACCAGCCTAGGACCCCATGTGAGTTGACAAGTTTAAGTATGAGAGGGCCTTTATCTATCTCTATTAGGTGTGCCAGCTAGATAGGAAATAAAAGAACTCATGTAGAAGGATAGGTCCTGAGGGAAGCAGGAAATAAAGAAACCCTTCAAGAATAAGTGTGAAAGTGATATG